>JAULLG010093437.1:0-13396 GCA_035668355.1 Sarracenia leucophylla
AACAACTTGAAGATGGTTTCTACCCCAACAATGCGTGGCTAAGTTCTTTTTTGCCCCGGGTTCATATGAAGCCCAAGTTTCGTAATTTTGGTGTAGATTAATTTCAATATTTTATTTTACACTTTTGTAATAGATTCATTATGCAACAATTATATTCCACGACATATTTTATCATTGAAACATTCTTATTTCTCCAATTTAATTTATATTCCACTTAATCTTTCTGTGATTGTATTAAATGAGTGTTGCATAACTGTTATTAGTGTTATTCAAAGATTAAATATGAGATATGCTATACCATGGATAAGACGGGTCATACTCCGGATGAGCCGTGCTATAATCTTGGATAGGGTCTGCCTTATTTAATATTTAGGGATTTTAATTGTTTACATGCTATATCTTATGCTATTGATGAAACGGGTTATGCTCCAGATGGGCCGTGCCAATATCTTAGATAAGATATACCGTGTTTACATATAAATCTCTCTTTCCTGAATTCCATACTTGTCATGTCACAGTAGGATTAGAATCTATTAAAGGCTAAATAAAATAAGAAGTTAATTGAAACTAGAAAAACAAACGAAGGTGAATTCTAACCTGAGGTAGACTCTTTCTCATTATCTTTAATCTTATTTGATAGTCTAGTTTAATTAGAAGTAGAATTAATTAATTAATTAAACCTCTTTTCATATAAAAATCCAAAATCCATTTAAGTATTTTAAAATTGACTAAACTGAGATATTTTGACGAGCTACCTATTTTGCTATAAACTAGTAGTAGGACGACACAGCTACCAATAACCAAAGTATAGAAATTAAATACAATCATTCGAAATGCTGAAAGATAAAACAACTATAACTAGAAACGACTAGGAGATAAATACTATAAGCCATATCCATCAAGGCCCACATCATGAGTGATGGGAAGTACATCATGATCACCTCTATTCTTCTGTTATGGCCTTGCCAGCGTCACCTGAAATGTTGTTATAAAACAATATGAGCTGAAACTCATAGGATAAATGATAATATATGAATGAAAGAATGTTATGTGAGGATGGTTATGCAACAATTATTGATAATTATAACTTTATAGGAAAACATTGTATTCATACACAAAACACTACTGCATAACTGGTTTAGGAATAAATACTTAACACTTATTTTCACATTCACCGTCATCTCTCTAACTCCTTCAAGGAACCCATACGCCCATAACACCACGATTCTATTCTTGGTTGAAACCATGCACTGCAATATCACAGCTCGAACTTATGGACTACAACTGAGGGGTAGAGCTGTCCGAGGGTTCAAAAGAAAATCATAACTCGAACTTACGAACTATAACCAAGGGATAGAGCTCCCTATGGATCCATAAGAATCATAGCATGAACTTACGGCTTATAACAAAGGGGTAGAGCTCCCCGTAGATTCACAATGAATCATTACTCGAACTTATGTCCTACAACCGAGGGGTAGAGCTCCCCGTGGATTCAAAATGAACCCTTTTCACATTGGCAATCATATGTTGCCGCCTCACAAATCCAATTTTCCCACATCAGGTTACAACACATATAATTTCAACAACACATGTAATATGACACAAGGAAGGTCAAACATCCATAAAACAAGGGCAAAGCCTAAGCTAGCACATCACACGTTGTATATCTTGCCAAACTCATAACCCACAACATGGTCTTATTCTTATCAATTTCCACTCAATTGGGGCTCAATCACATACATACATCAATTTTATATCATTAATTTTATATTAGAGAAGTTAATTTCACATTTTTCCTAATTTGTAAGAAATCCCCAATTTACAAACCCTAGCCATAAAGCTAGGTTTTCATCATACTTAGTCAATCTACAAATTAACAAGATAAGAGTGTCCTTAGCATGCTAAAATAGCTAGAACATTAATCAATTTAGACATCTGTGTTGGGATAGTATACTTAAAAGCCATGCTTTTATGTATTTTTATCGATGATCTCGGGCATATTAATGAGAAAACAATTGAGATGTTTTGCATTTATTGTTTCATATTTATTGTATATATGATGTGTGAATGCATAGTCCGTATATTCGGTTTAGTATTTGACTCGGTGCATGAGGCACGGAAGATCGGGTCAAAGGTTCTGACAGAATAAACATGTAGACTCACAATCACAATGGACTCGGATAATCCATTGGTATGATTGTAGAACATCATTATAGTAGCTGGTCTTAGCTAGGTCGGATGGTTCAAATTTCGGTCTGGGAATTTGATGTTCGAGCTCGATGTGTTGGTACACTTGGAGTGTTTTGAGCGGGATCGATAGGATGATCAATTCTATACGGACTATATGAATTGATCCACATCCTATATTATCATGTATTGCACGTACTCTTAATCCCGATGTGATTGATTAATCATGTTCATATAGTGCGCAGTTCTTTTAGCCACCAATGGCTGAGATTTCGATATTGAGATCAATATGACCGGTGGGTTAAGTACTATCGTTATTTGTTCGATGGTTAATAATCAGCAGACAGACACCACATCCGATTTAGGTTGAGGAGTTCCCCCTCGTGTGCTTTGTTTATAAGTTTGATCATACCAAACCCGCCCGATGGATCTTATGATCTGGCATATCAAAAGAATAAGCGGTACGATTGTGAAGACAAGTAGATAATTAAACTGGGTTGTCAGTAACTTAATTTCGTTATCGGGAATCCATATCTTAAATGTGGGGAGACTACAGTGCAAGTGATAATTGGAAACTCGAGACATAATTCGGGTTAAGGCCGGGAGTTTAGTCAAGGCCTTTAGTGGAGTAAGTTCTGGCTCGTGCAAGAAAGGATTTAACTCGAGGGTTGAGTTATGGATATCCGGTTTTCTCGTACGATTAACCTGAGTCCTATACTTCCTCGTGATCCCTCACGTAGTCCAATATATGTATGGTATTATTCATTTGGTTTTTGGAATTATTTAATTTAATTCGATCGTGGGTTTTTGCCACCGGGATGGTCAGGGAATTGAATTAAATGTTGAGGGGGAAAATTGGAATTTGGCACACCTAGGGTATATTCCCTAGGTGGCCGGCCCTAATGGGGTATCTTGTAGTATTATTTTTTTAAGATAAGTTGTCTTATCTTAGGCATAAAATAAGGCAACTATGATATATCATTAAAAGAAAAATATGGAGAGAATTATGGATATAATTCTCTAGGTTTTTTCTCTCTCTCCCATTCCATTTTAGCTGCACACTACTCTCTCTTATGGCTGGATTTTTCTACAATATTGAGAGAAAAAGTGTGTGAAACTACGAACGTGTACGGGTCGGTGCCCAATCACCGAGTGCGCGTTGTGCATCGGGTCATACGTGGGAAAATCAAAAGTGGTCTCGGAATCAACATTCAATGATCTAAGAAACTTTTCTAAGAAGTTTGTACGAGGTAACAATGTTTTCAATATCATTTCATTCTAGTTTTTCATGAAAAATGCGGCACGACGCTTTTTACGGTCACGCCGTCAATGTTTTCGATTTTTTCGCTGCGCGGCTCTAACAATGGTATCAGTGCCGGTTGCATTTTTCATGAAACATATGTCTCCTTATCTTTGTTTTGCAGCAAACATCGTTATGATCTGGATTAATGGTTGTTGAACGAATAATAATTGTATGTCGTTTTAACCACGTATATCTCGACGGTTTTTAAATCGAGGTTAGATTATATGTAAGCCTCGCGAGTGGAGGCATATGTTATGTGATGTAATTTATATTTCATTTCATTTATTTTTTGGATTCATCTTGTAAATCGGATAATAAAACGGAGGTCGAAAACAGAGAAGAAAAGCCATATGGTGTGGCGGTAAATAGTGCGGGCAGCGCACTGCCGCTGCCTTTGGCAGCAGTTTTCGTGGTTTTTGGGTATATTTTTCGAAGTGATATTTTCACTAGAATTAAGCTCAATCCATTAGATTTCCAATGGCGGTTCGATGGCGGCAAGGGGACGATGGGTAGGGGTACGAAAAAATTTCCAAAGAAGGTGTTGCAGAATCCCGCCAGAACAGTGACGTGATTTTCGAGGATTTTTTTGAGGCACATCGGCTTTGAATTTTGAGGTGATATTTTGTGGAGACCTTACTCGGGATGTTAGGCACTTCCAAAATTCTTTCAGACACTTTCGGGTATGGGAGATGGGTCAAACAGCGACTAGAAGTTCGTTGTGCAAAGCTATCAAACACAACAGGAATTTCGGCCAACAAGGTGCTGTTCGGGCTTCTTTTTCAAACTTTTTCGGCGTTCCAGTGGTGGTCCAGGGCTGTGAATTTGGTCCGGGGGCTGAGGAAGAAGGTCGAGCCGATGTGGTCCGTTTAGGGTGTCAAAACCCTAACTGTTTAATCTTTGATTCGAGACCGCCGGATTAAAAGATTAAATGGAGGATCCGGATCATAAGAGCATTTATTTATTTGTCGTTAATCTTAATTAATTATTTATTTGTTTTATTCGATTGCATGGATGGTGTTTATTTTATTTATTTTTTCCTTTTATGTATGATTTTTTTAAATCAAGGAATAGTAGAAAAAATAGATTTATAAAATAATTAATTCAAGCAATTTTTTAAAATGAAAAATAAATACATGATTAAGTTATTTAGTTTTTGCGTTAAGTACATAATTAATTAGGATTTTTTTGAAAGCCCGGTAATTAATTTCTTTTCGCAAAATTAAATAAGTTAAGCTTTTTGATTGTTTTAATGAAATTAAACATGAAATTTTTAATTGATTAAAATCGGAATTATTTTAATTGGATAATTAAAAATTATGTTCAATGGTTTAAAATAAACAAAAAGGTAAAACCCTCATTTTAAAATATTAAGTAGAAGAAGGATTTATTCATGGATAAATCCTACAGTCTCCATCACACGTTCATTGGAGATGTGATTTTAACTCGCGTGTTGGCTTCGATTTTGGTCTCCCCATTGGAAGGGTTATAATCATGGTATCTTCGGTATGAATCTCCGAAAGGAGTTAATTTGAAATATAGTATAAAGTGGGGCTCGCACACACTGAGCCTGAAACTTTGGCACGAGATTTTCAAATTAGGTGTGATGGTTATACACTTAACACGTGGATAAAAGTATCCTCCCCATCGAAGTCACTGCTTTTATTTGTGGGGTCCAAAGTAATTGGCTATTTAATTACTTGGGATATATCGGGAAATAAAGACCTGTTAGTTTTTTGTTCGTTAATTGGTTCGACGTCCACACTATCGTGGCCTGTTCAATTAATGTGACTCTGGGCGAATGGTTTTTGTTGTGATACTTCCTAAGAGGAATTAATAGACTGGTATGTTTGTCCGGACAAGGATTGATTATTAGACATCCACACTATTGTGACCTGCTTAATCACTAAGGTTACGGGCAGCCAATAATTCTTTTAAAATTAAAAGGTTGAGGGACCCTAAATTTTTCAAAGAATTAAAAAGTTTTCTTTGTTATTTCTCTAGATTTAATAATGGGATCTAGTTTTCAAACCACTTGCAGCGATACTCAATGAACATAAATTAAATTAGGCCTAATTTTATCAAATTAAAAAGGAATCTCGATAATATCTCAATTTTGAACGACTATAGATACGTGTTGTTTGATCCCGGTCCACTTGCTCATAATAATTGATTTTATTTCTAAGAAATCCGGCACTATCAGGATTGGGTCAAGACTGATAGGATGGCACATTGCTACATCTTGACTTCTATGTCAGATGTTTTGTAAAGCCAGTTTCAGTCTATGAAAGCTGCAGCTGATATGATCTTTAGCCTTACAGAATTGTTTGGCGGGCAGGGTCGGGCAGCAAGGCAGGTTACCATGATGGGTCTTGTGAATACGAACATGGCATAGGGTACACCAGGAAGGGACCACATTTTGAAGATGATTATTCTTCTTAGCGAGCTGGAGGTCCTTAGAGCAGAGATCAATGCAAAATATCAAATTGATATCGTGCTCCGGTCACTGCTTGATCCATTTCAGACAGTAGAGGGGTGTTATCCAGAAATCAGCACATGTGTTTGTTGCATGAAAGGCTTCTTCTTCTAGGCCAATAGGTGGTAAGAAGAAGAAGAAAGGGGTGCAACAGGACAATGCACAAAGGGATGGTAGGATATGAGCCATCAACTACCACAGGAAAGGTTAAGGTGCCTAAGGGTAGTTGCTATTACTGTAAGAAATCGGGATATTAGAAAAGAGATTGTCCCCACCGGAAGATCAAGGCTGGAGGTAATGCCTTATCTCTAAGTTGTGGTATCATGTTTAATGGTTGTATATACAGAGACTTAGTATGTTGATATAGGAGCCACTAATCATGTCTGTAATTTATTACAGGGGTCACAGGTGACCAGACAACTAAAAGATGGCAAGGTTTACCTTTAGATGGGGTATAACTCACAGGGACTACTACTGTAATGAGAGATATTATTCCAGGTTTCAGTAGAAATAGGTGTGTAATTTTAAAGGACATTTGTGTGTACCACAAATCTGAAGTAACTTGGTTCCGATTTCTTGATTGGACAATGACGGATATTGTGTTTACTACAATAAGTAATTTTACAAATATTGTGGTTGGCAAACACTTCAACTATCATGGTACATTGGATAATGAACCTTATACTTCACACCAGATTATCTCTACTATTCGAAACGATGAGGTGAATAATTTACGTGTTTTAGCACTAAACAGGAAAGGTTCCTCGCTGAACTAAACACTACATTGGCACCTTCGTCTAGGTCATGTTAATCTAAAAGGATGCAAAGACTAGTAAAAGATGGACTTTTGGGTTCATTGGAAGTGGAGGCACTTCCAGTTTGCGAATCCTATTTAGAGGGTATGATGACCAAGAGGCCGTTAACGGCCAAGAGACTTAGAGCTAAATAAGTGTTGGAATTTGTTTGTTCTGATGTATGCAGTCAGATGAACAACCAGACAAGAGGTAGGTAAGACCCTATGATTTGATCGAGGAGGTAAATACCTCTTTAGGAGTTCAAGGGACTGTTTATCAAAACATGAGATTACATCCCAGTTATCAACACCAGGGATGCATTGGCAGAATGGTGTAGTTGTGAGGAGGAAAAGGTTCCTTAAGGAGATGGTAAAGTACATGGTAAGTTATTTAGATTTGCCACATTTGTCTTGGGGGTTTGCATAAGAGACAGCGGGTTTCATTCTGAATTTGGTACCTGCTAAGACATTTCCCGATGACCCTATGGAGTTGCGGACAAGGCATAAGCCTAGTTTTAAACATCTCTAGATATGGAATTTACGCATCATACGTGTTGGTGAGAAATGTAAGTATGGTGGAACCAAAGACTGAAATCTGTTTCTGTGTAAGGTACTCTAGAGGAACTAAGGATGATCCATTTTATAATCCTAAGAATCTAGGGATATTTGTTAGCACAAATGCAAGATTCTTGAGAGAGGATTATGCAGTAAATCACAAATCCTAGTCACAAATTGTTTTACAAGAGGGTAGAACTGAACACATGGTGTAACTTGATATTATACCTGATGAGAGAAAGGAGACACCACATATCATAAGTACACAGAAGGGTCCTCGTCATAGTGGGAGGGTTGTTCATCAACCCGAGAGGTTCATGTTCTTGGGAGAAGTGACTCGATAGGATCCCGGAAGAACTTGATACCGAACCAGGAACTACAGTTAGGCACTTCAAGATAAGGATGCGGAGTTATGCCTAAAGGCTTTGGAATCTGAGATAGAGTGTATGTACTCTATTAAGGTTTAAAAACTTGTAGAACCATTAGATGGGATAAAATCCATTGGGTGCAAATGGATCTACAATAAAAAGAGAGCAGTAGATGGGAAGGTTGAAACCTTCAAAGCTAGGCTTGTAGCGAAAGGGTTTACTCAGTAAGAAGGGTTCGATTTTGAGGAAACCTACTCGTCGGTAGCCATGCTTAAGTCAATTCGGATTGTCTTATCTATTGCTATGAATCTCGACTAAAAGATTTGGCAGATAGATGTCAAGACAGTTTTCCTTAACGGAAGTCTTGACGAGAGCATGTATATGATGCAGCCAGACGTGTTCTTAGCAAAGGGCCAGGAGCACATGTTGTGCAAGCTTAAGAGATCAATTTATGGACTTAAGCAAGCATCAAGGTCTTGGAATACTCGATTTGACTAGGTGATCAAAAGCTTTAGCTTTGATCAGTGTCCTATCCAATATTGTGTGTATTGGAAATGTGATGGAAGCAAGGTAGTGTTTGTAGTCATCTATGTTGATGACATACTCCTAATCGGCAATGACGTGGGGTTGTTATCTTCGGTAAAGGTATAGTTGTCAAGTCAATTTGACGTAAAGGACTTGGGAGATGTGGGCCAAATCCTTGAGATCAACCTCTTGCTAGATCGATCACGTAGGATGTTGGGCTTATCCCATGCCCATTATATTGACTAGATTATTACTCATTTTGGCATATAAAATTCCAAAAAAGGATTTCTTCCTTTCAAATATGGAATTACTCTATATAGGGATCAGTATCCTAGAACACCCCGGGGATAGAGAGGATGAGAGGTATTCTATATGTTTCGGCGGTGGGAATTCTTATGTATGCCATGCTCTATACTGGATCGGACATCTGTTATGATGTTGGCATGGTAAACAGGTATGAGTCAAATTCAGAGGTAGGGCATTTTGACTGCGGTCAAGAATATACTCAAGTATCAGAAAGTTATTAGGGAGTATATGTCGGTGTACCAGGCCGATAGTCTTGTACCCCATGGGTATGCAGACTCATTTTTCTAGCATTGATATGAATTCTAGGAGGTTCACCTCAGGCTATGTGTTTCTTTTGGGAAAGCACATTGAGGGAAAGTAATGTCTCATCCAGGAGACTGTACAACGTGGAGACGATGTGGTATGCATGGTTACGTGTGCGGATAACCTGGCGGGTCCTTTTACATAAGTAAAAGCGTTTGGTGCCAGATGTATACCTGCAGGGCTTTGAGTATAAGTCGGAGATTGTTGGGATTGTATACTAAAAGCCAAGGTTTATGTATTTTTATCCTTGATCCCTAGCATATTAATGAGAAAACAATTGAGTTGATTTTCATTTACTGTTTCATATTTGTTGTATGTATGATGTATGAATGCATAGTCCGTATATTTTGTCTTGTATTTGACTCGGTGCATTAAACACGGAAGATCAGGTCAAGGTTCTGACAAACATACAAGTGGGCTCACAATCGCAATGGACCCAGAGAATCCATTGGTATGGTTGTAGTACATTATTATAGTAGCCGGTCATGGCTAGGTGGAACGGATCGAATTCCGGTTTGGGAATTTGATATTCGAGCATGATGTGTTAGTACACTTGGAGTGTATTGAGCAGGATCATTAGGATGATCAATTCTATATTGACTATATGAATTCATCTACATTCTTTATTATCATGTATTACACGTACTATTAATTTTGATGTGATTGATTGAATCATGCTCGGATAATGTGCAGTGTTTTGACTCACCTATGGCTGAGATTTCGATATTGAGATCAACATGATCGGTAAGTTGGGCACTGTCATTATTCAATCGATGGTTGATAATCAACTGATGGAAACCACGTTCGATTTAGGTTGAGGAGTTCCCCCCTCATGTGCTTTGCTTATAAATTTGATTATACAAAATTTGGCCAGTGGATCGTTTGATCCGGCATACTCAATAAGTTAACAGATGCGATTGGGAGGATAAGAGGATTATCGAACTTGGTTATCAATAACCTAACTCGATTATCAGGAATTCATATCTTAAACATGGGGACACTATAGTTCAAATGATAAATGAAAACTCGTGACACAAATCGAGTTAGGGCCAGGAGTTCAGTCAGGGCCTTTAGTGGAATAAGTCCTGGTTTGTTCGAGAAAGGATCTAACTCAGGGATTGAATTAGGAATATTCGGTTTTCTCATACGGTTATCCCAAGTTCTATACTTCCTCGTGATTCCTCACATAGCCCGTTTATATGCACGGTTTATTTTTGGTTCGCTTCGGTAATTATTTAATTTAATTCGATCGTCAGATTTTTGCCATGACGTTCGGGGAATTAAATTAAATATTTAGGGGCATTTTTGGCGTAATGGCACATTAAGGAATATCCCTAATGACCAGCCCTAATAAGTGGGGATTAATTATATTTTCTTTTATTAATTGTACATCTCCTTTTTATCATTATGTTAAGGAGATATATGCTTTGGCTAATTTTGATATATATCAAAAGGAGAAAAAGAATATATGGAATATCTTATCTTACACGGCCGGCCATATGGGGCGTATTTTGTGCCTCTTATTTTGGCAAGTGTATATATCTTGTGCATGGTTTTAAGGAAAAAAAATACACTTCCTTAATATGCATAGGTAGAATATATACATTAAAAATAAGAGAAAAAAGGTTTCTCTCTAAGAACCCTAATGTCGCTGCCCCCTCTTCTCTCTCCCTTGTGTTTTCTACAATTTTTGGAGAGAATATCAAGTGTGTAGAAGCCAAAAGACTCGATTCGGATCGGTTCCCACATGCCGAGATCGAGACGTGCGTCAGGTCATACGGGAGAAGATCCCTGGGTGGTCTCACTTCAACACGTGGAACATTAGAGGCTTTTCTACAAGTTTCTAAGAGGTATGATTTAATCTAGAAATCAAAAAGCCAAATCCTTTCATGAAAAATGCAATGCATCATTTTTTACGATCACGACGCCATTGTTTTAAACTTTTTCCACTGCACGGCTCCATCATCTAGAAGATCAAACAGAGCCCAAGTATCTATCGATGCATGAGATTGCTCGCTTCCCCCAAGGCTTCAATTGACTGATATATCATGAAGCCAAAGAGATATCATTGCTCAAGTTCAAGGAGATACTTGAAGCTCTTCTACAGATTCATGAGGAACTGGAGTTCAAGAAGAATCATGTTTCGAGCCCACGTGAAATTTCTGGAAGATTGAAATTAAAAATGATAACATGGATGAGTCGACACAAAGACGGGATGAGTTGATACCTGAAGCTCATAATCAAGCAAGAAACCCAGTTGAGTCGACATCCAGAGCTATTGAGTCGACACCAAGGGCGAAGTATCACTGATGCATAAGGTTGAGTCGACACCAACGGGTTTTGAGTCGACACCTTCGAATTTCTTGTTCATGTTTTCAGGTGATGAGTCAACCCCTCAAATTCCATGAGCTGCCCTTATATCATATGCTCAAACAGACTCACGGTAAATCACAGATGAGTTGACCCATTCGAAGAATGTGTCGACACCTGTAGTTGGAGAAAAGAGCTTACAGAGATTGAGTTGACACCTCAAGTTGATGAGACGACCCATTCAGACATGGACTTCATATCCAAACGCATTTAGTTGACACCCAGAAGCAGTGAGTCGACATTAGCGCAAAAAGCTCAAACCCTTGATGCTCACAACGGCTATATTTTGGGATCATTAAATGATCTCAACGGCTAGAGCATCCTCTCCAACGGTCAGATTTTATGAAAATCTATTTAATGAGCATTTATTCCTCATTGGAATGGTTGGTGAACCTTGGTGAACAAAAGAAAAACATCAAAAGCTCTCATTTATCAGTTCACTGCACCTCCGATAGCTAGAATTTAATTTCTGATTCTTAGAGCTTTTATTTTTGGTTCTTTATACTAATCTCTGCACTCCTCTTCTTTAACACTCATTCATTGTAAATCTTTTGAGTTTTTAGGAGTGAGTGAATCACAGTGATTTCTAAATCACTTATCACTTGTAAAAAGGGTGAGTCACCATGTCTTTCCTTTGAGAGAACATATCTCAAAGAAGAAGTTTGTGAAGCTAGTTAGGCCTTGAAGTTGAGCCCAAAATCATCCTTTACCAGGCTTTAAGGAGTGAGCCCGGAATCATCTTTGATTAGGCTTTGAAGATTTGTGCCTGTAAACAAATTTGGTATCAGGCTTAAGGTATGCCCGCAAACATCATGGATAGTGAAATTCTCATGGTGATTCTTGAGGAGTGGACGTAGGTTGGGATTTAACCGAACCACTATAAATCCTTTGTCTTGTGATTGAAGTATCTCTTACGTACCCTTAATCTCTTTACTTTTCTGTAATTTTATTTTCTTATTTCGGTTGCATCTATTCTTTCCTTATTTAGTTTTTGAAAAACTATTTTTATGTTTTTAAAAAGAGATTAAATGTTTTATTTTCTTTAAAATTACACCTACTGGAAGGCTAGGATAAAATTCTTCACTCAAGCCATAGACTATGATCTTTGGAAGATTATTATAATTGGACCTAAGATACCCACTATTACCAAGGATGGTGTTACCACACCAAAACCAGAGGCTGAATGGACTGAGGTCGATATTAGAGACATACAGAAAAATGCCAAAGCCATGAACCTTCTGTACTGTGCTTTAGAACCAAATGAATTCAATTGAATTTCTTCTTGCGGCACAGCTAAAGAAATATGGGATAGAATTGAAGTTACCCATGAGGGAACTAATAAAGGAAAAGAATCAAAAATCAGTTTTCTTATACACAACTATGAATTATTCAAAATGAAAACTGATGAATCTATTTTTGATATGTTTACTCGATTCACTGACATAACTAATGGGTTGAGGTCTCTTTGTAAAGTTTATACTAATGCAGTGATGGTAAGAAAGATTCTGAGATGCCTGCCCAACAATTGGGAAGCAAAAGTCACAGCCATTCAAGAGACTAAGGACCTCACGACTCTCAGCTTGGAGGAGCAGCTTGGTTCTCTCACGACATATGAGATGAACAAAAAGATTGTCTACGATGATGCAAGCCAAAGAAGGAACATAGCTCTCAAGTCCCCCAGATCATCCGAGAAAGAAAATGAGGATGCTGAAAATGAAGAAGAGAAAGAAATTGCTACCTTTCTCTCCAAGAAGGTAGCAAGGATCTTGAAGGAGAAAAGAGAAAGAAATAGGAGATTAAAGGGAAAGTCCAGCTCCAACTCCAAAGAACTAGAAGAGGAGATCATATTCTATAGTTGCCGGAAATCAGGGCACATAAAGTCTGATTATCCCCTCAGAAGAAGGAGAAGAAGAAGCATCCAAAAAGTGCAATGAAAGCTACATGGGATGATACGGATTATTGTAATGAGGAATCCACTTACAATGAAGTATCTCGCATTGCTCTTATGTCATTTGGAGATCAGGTCAATTTCTTTTCTGATAACGATAGTGATGATGACACTCTCACCAACGAAGAGCTTCAAACAATTGAGTTGTAATTTCTATGGCAAGAATGGGCATATTTCTAAATTTTGCTTGATACGAACCACGCCAACAACGTGACGAAACCCGACACCAAATATGGAAAACAACCCGCGGTCTTTCAAGTTTGAT
>JAULLG010094523.1:0-13388 GCA_035668355.1 Sarracenia leucophylla
TTTGTTGTCGCTGAATTTCAGTTGAAAAGCCCATGTCAGTTGACCGACACTGGGTGTCAGTCGACCGACAGCAGTTGTTTCAAAAAAAAAAATGGACACGTTTTCCCAATGATCAGAACTGTGGTTTTACGATAGAAAATTTGTAAGTTTTGAAGGGGTTTTTATTAAAGAAATTAGCTTGATTTTTATTAATTAAAAATAGATTTTAATTAAGTTTTAAAGAAGTCAGACTGTTACAGTAAGCACTTGAGTTGGGGTGAAGTTTACCAATGTTCTTGAAGAAGGACCTTTGGTTAAGTGTTGATGTACTTGATTGTGTGAGTATGGTGAGAGGTTCATTGATGGTTTAGGCCATCTGGTCGATGAGTTTGGGTCTCATGGAAAGATGGATTCCCTATTGAGTGAAATTCATCTCTTTGGGTTGAAGTCCTTAAGTGTTGATAACATTAGTTGGTCGGAAGCGACTTGAGGCGTAAAACTCATAACTTACAATTTGTGGTTCATGGTTAGCGATTAACGACTCATAGCTTATAGTTCATAGCATGTGGTATGTGAATAGGGATTGGAGACTTGAAGTCCTTCCTTTGTGCTATGTGGCCCATAGTTAGGGACTAGTGGCTTGTGGCATGTGGTTAGTCTCTTTTGATTTTTAACCTGTCACATGTAGTTTGTCGGTAGCAGCTTTTGCGTGGTGGCTTATACCCAATAATTAGCAGTTGAGGTTAAGGTCGGTAGACTGTGGCTTGTGGCCAGTAGCCTATGGTTCGTGGTATGGGTTGATGGCTAATACCTTAAGGGTTTGCGGCCTACAGTTGTGATTTGTAACTTATAGCACGTGCTTGTAGTCTGGGGTTGATAGTTTGAGGTTCGAGGCTTGAGTTTTACTACTGGTAGAGTAGTATACCATTATATGTCAGTTAGAACTCTTTAGTTGTCATCTTGTGTGTGTGATTGATAGTGGGTGTAAACCCCTTGATGTGAAGATTGACGGGTTAACCTAGACTTTTCCTTCTAGTCTAATGAGTAGACATGTATAAGTTAAGAATTGAAGCTTAACTTGTAGTGTGAATATATATAAAAAGAAGTTATGAAATGAAGTTTAATTTTGTAGTGTGAATGAAAATGCATAAGTTATAAGTTGGAGTTCAGTTGGTAGTATAAACTAATAAATAGAAGTGGTGGATCGAGGTCCATCTTGTGGTTTGTCATATGTGTGATTGTGTTTGAGAAGTTTAAGGACGACCCATCCTTTAAGCGGGGGCGGCTCCTTATGAGTCATTAGACGACCCATCCATGAAGTGGGAGACTCGTAGGAGTCATAGGACGGCCCATCCTTTAAGCGTGGACAGCTCTTTATGAGTCATTGGACGACCCATCCATGAAGCGGAAGACTCGTATGAGTCATAGGACGACCCATCCTTTAAGCGGGGATGGCTCTTTATGAGTCATTGGACGATCCATCGATGAAGCGGGAGACTAGTATGAGTCATAGGATGGCCCATCCTTTAAGCGGGGATGAAGTTATTAGCTTCGTGTGAGCTATCGGACGACCCATCCACGAAGCGGGGACGACTCCTTGAGAGTTAAGTTTATGAAGTTATATTTGCTGAATTTTTTAGTAATAAGAAGTTTAATTATTGTAAGTTAAGTTGCTGAGTCCAGTTCGATGGATATCGTTGTGGATGTAGTTTGTAGGTAGAAGATAATACTCGTAAGTGTGTGAAGTAAAAGTAAGTCTATAAATGTGTGTGACAGAAATGAGTTTGCACTGTATGAGTGTGATCACACATGTTAGTTTCAGTTTGTAAGACGTATATAACCATGTGGTTGATATATTTATTGCAGACATCTTTATAGTTGGTATTCCCATTGTTAATACATATTTGTTGTTGATTTCATTATTGCGAATATCTTGTTGTTGATTAATATATCCTTGTCGCGGATACCTAATGATTAGTATTCTTTTATCTTTATATCCCTGTTGATGATATCTTTAGTACTGACATCTTGATTGTTCAGTGTTGATAGTTCTTGAAGTTAGTAAGGGAAGTAAGGACCAGACATGTGGGTATGGAAGAGGATTGGTGCAGCTTGGAAACTTGGGGTGTACTCGGGGATAACCCTAAAATGTTTTGAATGAACTGAAAAATGTGGGAAAACCATTTTTTATGAGAAATGAAGCAAATACATTTTTAAGAAACATTTTTCTCAAAGCAAGAGTTATGTGAATACAGTTTTTATCAAAATATGTAACAAGCTTCCTCTTTTTGACTGGAGTATCGTATTCACATGCTCCGTCCATACGTCGTATGTTTTATACATTTACTAGTGTATTTCCTATACGAGCGTTCGCTCACGTAGTTGTACCCCCATTTTTCAGGTTTTGCGTGGACATCTTGATATGGTTTTGGAGGATCAACTTTATTCTCCGTATATATATTGTAGTTTTTACAGTAGCGAGATTTATTTGTATATCTCTCTTGTATTTGTATCAGTTTTAAACTGTTGGTTGTAAGGCCATAAGGCCACGTTTATATTTATGCTTAGTTTAACATAGTTGTGTAATCTGTTGACGGTGATAGTTGCTTCAGGCATTACAGATGGAGTTAACAGGTTAGTTTTTATCTGTTTAGCTTTGTTTTGCTGAGAATATGTTGGAGGATAGTAAGTATGCCTTGGATGGCCTTAAATTATGATTGTTAGATGCCGTTGAACGCCTTTATTTCAGTTATTGTGTTGTTGTTGGATTGTTGCCATTTTATTACAGGTTTTGAAAATTTTGGATACTGCCAAAACCAAGGGAAATTCTGCCGAAATTTCTAAAAATTTCCAAAGTTAGTTTATTTGAGGTTGGAGTTGCATAATTAGTATATTATGCTTTTGGTAATTTATATCGGGTGGATATTGGATTAAGATCATGATGTTACACTAATATTGTGCATGACGGCTTTCAAGGCGGTTCACCGCCACCACTAGTCTCGTTCTCATTCAAAGGTACGTTTCAAGTTATTTTCGGCACCTTTTTCCCATTTTTGGTGTCTCGAACTAAGGGTTCTAGAACCTCAGAAATATTATTTGGGGGTGTCGGGTTGAGTTTCAGGCCAATCGGACCGGAAACAGGCTTCGTCTTTAAGATGTTTCAAATTGGTACCTACAATTGAGTGTCGCTTAAGCGACCCTTATACCGCTCGAGCGGTGGGTTTGCTCGAGCGAACTTAACACCGCTCGAGCGATGGCCGTTTGGCAGACTGCTATATAATGCTGTTATGTTGCAATTTTGGTATGACTTAAAACCCTAAATTGTGTTATATCAGTAAAGGATGATCTGGAGCTGCTCTAAGGTGATAAAGGGAGGAGAGGGGCTGCATTTTAAGCCTCGTTTAATAAGAATAATCAACATTTTACTTGAAATACATAGTTTAATCTTTGTATTTCATGTATTCACGAAATCATTTCGATTCTAGGTGGATTTGCTGAGGCTTAGAACTCGTTTGGGGGCTGGTTTTGTGCCATTACTCTTGATGTAAGATTTATGTTAATACTTGATTATTGTGTTGTTATGAGTTGTATTTTGAGTTTTGGGTGAGTTTATTTGGATTTTCTTTTAAAATCCAAAAATATAATAATCCTTAGTTAATGTTTACATGATTATATTGTTATGTATGCTATATTAGCATGCTATGGAGTAGGTTGTCTTATCAATTTCATGAGTAATTGATTACAATGAAATTATGCTTAACCTAGGGTTTGTGATTTGGGGGTTTTTGGTGAAGATTGGGAAAATTAATTAATTAACCCCAATTTTATGAAATTGACCTTAATTATATGTAATTGGGTCCTATGTGAGCAGAAATGGATATTAATATAGATATATTCTTTGATAATCGATTGGCGGTATCTTGACAGTTATGTGGGTAACCCTAGGCATATCCTTGTTTTGAGGGCTTAATTATGCTATTGTAGGATATATCTACCTTGCATTGTGATTATTGACATGATAGTGTATATGTGATGGAAATTGATACGTATAAGCTTAGGAATATCCTTAATTAGAGGTTTAAATGTGTCATTGTAGCATATATTTGCCTTTCATGTTGATTATTGGGACCTATGATTGGTGGATATAACTTCATGCGAATAAGCTTAGGGTTATTCATGTAGTAGCCTTATTTATACAATTCTAATATACATTTTCCCATTTTTGGTGACTTTTTCATCTCCAAGCCACCACCGCGACCACCGTATTGCAACTAGTGGTGTCCCACCGTTGTCAGTGGTGGGGTTGGTACCCCTTAGGTGGTGGCTCTCCGCCACTGTATGCTATGCAACCTTGGAACTTTTCCCAAACCTCTACTTATTTCAAAAGGAAAAAAATGCTCATCATTCGTTGTATTTTGTTCATTTTATTTATTTATTTATTATTAATTTATTTTTATTATATATATATTGTAAGTAATTCCATGGGTTGATTGGTTGTGCTTGTTGACACTGAGCCTGCACTGGAATCATTCCATGCTCGGTATCAGATCTTGAACAACGTCACCATTCGTCTAGGATCCGAATTTGAGCATGCGACGATGTTCGAACCCAAGGCCTCCATGTGGCCAATAATCACCATTTCGGGGGCCAAGATGGAGTTTCCACTCTCGAGCTTAATGAGCGAGGTGCTCAATCTTTATGGCATCTGTCCTACCCAGCTTACTGCGCACGGGTTCTATATCCTCATAGGGGTAGTACTATTGAACCGCGTGATGGTTATAAACCTCAGGCTCTATGAGATTCAGTACTGCAACAACCTTTTGAGGTTGAGTGCACGGTCCATCAAATACTACTTCAAGGAAAAAAAGAATTGGAACCTCATGCTCAATCTCAAGGGATCAAACAATTGAGACATAAGGACTTCATCATGGTAGGAGGCAATTATTAGCTCGGACCCAGGGATAATCTTCGATGTCGTCTCTACCCTGTTAAATTTTGGCATCCCCGGTGGTCCTTAACTTTCAATCGTTTCATTCTCAAGCATGTGGTGTCATTAGATCTTTTTATGTTTTTCATTAAAGTTATCTTTCATCATCTTGTTAATGCAAATGCTTAACTTTAGCAGCTTGTGGTGTTAATACCATCACTCATCAAGACCACTTGGATAGAATGGGCGATTGGGTAAATGGGGCTTCTCTCCACCTCATCCTCTACTATGACACCCAAGCTTAGATTAGAGGAGGCTATTCAATAGAGAGCCCCTACTTCCTCACGAGCTTAGTATTCAGATCTCCAGAGAAAGTGAGCAGCAGGGCCACGTAGCCAAGCACAAAGAGCACCTCGCCGCTTCCTCCAGCTCAGACTCATTAATTGAAGCACCACCACTCACCAGCACCTCATCATCGATGATGCTACAAAGGAACCTTTGCAATGTGATCAAGTTAGAAAGCCGAGGTAGGGGATACCCAAACTCGAGACCCAGGCCCCCGGGAGCTCCACAATCACCCCAGTGGTCCCACCTCCACCACTAACGGTAGTAACAGCTCCTTCACCACCTCCTACATAGTAGGTATGTCGATCGAGGATTGTAAAATCTTCATGTAGGAGCATCTGCATTCGCTTGCTCGAGGGAACTCCTGATCTGACCCCAGGAGCCTCTGTCACGTAGATTGAGGAGGGGTCTATCTTTCCCCTATACCCTGATCTTGTTGGGAAGCCCATGCTAGACATGGACTCTATCATGGGCAACTTCAATATTTTCTAGGCAATGTGGCAGTCTATGATCCTTCCGAAGTTGGAGAGGTCCTAAACCACGCATCATCAGCGAGTATACTCAAGTAAGCTGCTCAGCATTGGCTCGTGGTAAGCACCATCATGAACTCCTTTCCTTACAAGAAAATTTCTTTTCTCTATTTTCTTCTCTAATATGTTTTCTGATGTAGTCTGCTCATTTCATGCTTGGCCTATTGGACCGCATGTCTAGCCAACATGCCAATTTCAAGGAATAGAAGGTCGAGTTGGCAAAGGCAAAAGACGAAGTTACGACTGTGCAGACTCAAGTAGAGGAGGTGTACTTGGGAAAGGAGCTGGTTGAGACCTAACTTATTGATACCTGTAAGGAGCATGAGGAGTAAAGAAGGAAGATCCTCGAGCAGTTGGTGCAAGCCTAAGCTCAAGTCACTTGCCTCACTACCGAGCTCAAGGCTGAGAACAGGATGACATGCCAACAGTTTCAGCTCAGGAAAGAACATGCCAAGGATGAGTACGGGGAGCAGGTCCACTCCCTATTGAACGTTATGTTCAAGTACGGATCGGACACTGCCTATGATACGACATTCACACTATCAAGCTCATCCCAGCATATTGACGTGCGGTGGTTGAACCCGACCATCCCATTCCTCATAGGCTTCGATGACATCCTAAGCTCGGCTATCGCTCACGGTCCCAAGATATATCCTCAAGTGGAGCCCATCTTTGCAATTCACGTGCTAAAACCTCGTCCCGAGGTAGGTCAAGTCAATTAGGATGATCCTGCACAGGGTGGCAAGGAGGTCATTCAGGACCTCAATGTTCCTCCTTCGGGCATCGACCAGGTTGAACTCACCACCCTCAAGGATGAGGAACTCCGAACCAGGAAAGAATGAGCCCCCTCATCTTTCATTTTTTTATATGCGTTGCATAATCTCGTTTTCTTTTGTGAGGTCGGCACGCTATAAATGTACTTAAAACTTCATATCAATGAAACAAAAATTTCTCTAAGTATTTGTTCTCGGTTTTTATCTCCCTTACTTGAAATTTTTGTTGTTACTTTCATTTTTACAATTTGATCTTGATTTAGGATCACATGATATTACCGTTTGTTTTGAAATCTCAAGAATATTGTTCAGAGATCTCGAGTTAAGTTTGGGTATGTTTGGATTGAAATAGCGCCTCAGTTTTCAAAACATTATCACGGGTAAAATAAGGGTGATTTCCCGAGCCCACCCCCCCCCCCCCCCCTAACCCAACTCGACCTTCTATTCCTTGTTTGGTATGTTAAAATTGGATTTAATTCTTGGATTATTGGTTTTCATCATTTCCATTACGTTTTCACTAAATCGATTTGTGATTTTAGGTGTCTGGTTGATATTTGATGCTTGAGAGTGGTGCTTTCTAGCTTTTTCTACACTTTTGAGGTAGGATATACTATAATCTCGGAATCTTGTATTTACATATGTGTTGTATATTTTCATTGGAAGTGAAAAAGATGCGATATTCAATATATATGGATTCAGCAACCCTAGATGTAAGGATAATAAAAGATAGTTTTTGTGCTATTCTATTATGCGTAGAACACATCTATCTTGTTAATTTAAAAAATTGTTTTGTATTGTGTAAAACATGCCTAAATGTTAGGGTTTTGAATTGTGCAAAATCATGAATTTTGGGGAAATGGTGAATTTGGGTTAAAACCTTGCAATTGGCATTGGTTATATGTAATTAGACCTTAATGTGATGCAAATTGACATATATTGTCATATGCAATGTGTTGAGTTTTGATACCTTATTTCAAGGAATTTTGGGCCAACCTATGTTTTTCCCTTGTTATGTAGAAAGTGAATTGATGATATCCTTATTGTAGTATATCATGTGAACCAATGATATCCTTATTGTAGTATATCATGTGAATTGATCATATTATGGTTGTGGTATATCCTATGAATTGGTAAGGTTATATGTATCATTGTGGTGTGTGGATACTGTTGCGATTGATATGGTTATGAGTTATACGGCGGTGGCCCACCTCCTCGATTAAACTTCGTAAGTGTAGAAGCTTGACGTTGTGAGTTATACGGGGGCAGCCCACCTCATCGATCGAAGTCCATAAGTCTGTGAGCACGGATGACAAACTCTTTGGGAGTTGTACAGGGGTGGTCCACCTCCTCGATTTAAGACCATAAGTGTGTGAGGTTGGTTTGTGAGTTACATAGGGGTGGATCACCTCCTCGGTTGAAGTCTGTAAGTTTGTGAGCATAGATGTGCAACTCTTTGCAAATTATACAGGGGCGACCCACCTACTCGGTCAAAGTTTGTAAGTTAGTGAGCATGGATGTACAAGTTTTTATGAGTTATACGAGGGCAGCCCACCTCCTCAGTTAAATTCCATAAATCTACGAGCATGGATATACAACTCTTTGCGATTACAAGGGCAGCCCACCTCCTCGATTAAACTCCGTAAGTCTGTGAGCAAGAAAGTGTGAGAGCGTTAAGTAAATATACTCATAGTTATATTTGAAGGTTCGTGAGGTTAACGGTCATATGTGTGAAAATGGGTGAGGTGGAACGTAACGGGAAAAGTGCATTGATGTGGGGAATAGTTTGTAAAAGTGTTTACAAAAATGGTTATGCATGCTTTGGGTTTAGTGGTGAAAATGATGGTTTTCCATTAAATGTTTTGCTAGTATTTTGGCTATTCCCGGGTTAAGCAACAAAACTATTGTGTTTGTACCTTCTATTTTGGGTTTTGGTTTTTGGGTATTTGGGTCTTGATTCTCAATCCTGTTCACATTCAGCAAGCCCGCTCTGATCCTTACAAGTATATGGTACTCATATACACAAACCTATATGCACTTAATATCATATCATGATTAGGGGCCTTAGAGAATTCATGACTTACTGTAAATTCTAGGCATTGACGTGTGAAGGAGCTCAAACTCCTTGCAGCGCCCTGGAGCATTCGTAGAACGAGCGGCATCGAGAAGCAAATATTAAATTGTGCCTATCTCGATGAGCCAAGCGTTGAGACATTGAGGGGCACGAAGAGAGCTTGTCAGGAGCTCGAGCGGCCCAATTTAATGTCTATATTTCTTATTGATGAGAGTTGGGTTTTGCTGGTGTCTGTAGAACACCCGAAGAGCGATAAAGCTTAGTGGTGAAACCCTAACGACACTCATTGGCTTGGGTAGAGAAAGCCTACCATCTTTAACTGTGCTCGAAGGAGCGCTCGTGCGCGTTATAGCGCCTGCGGCGCGCTCGAAGAGCAATCGAGCGCCAGTGTATTTTCCTATAAATGCACTGCTTCTTAGCCGCTAGGGTGGTGTGGATTGACATTAACTCTTCTAAGACTTAGTTCTCTTTGCCATACATCGAGCAGCCTTCAAGCATTTTATTCCACCATGAATGCTTGTGCTCAAGCTTCCTAGAACATTTATTCCACCATTGATGGTTGGTCTATTATGATTCCTATAGCTTTATCCACCATCCATGCATCAACCATATCATTCACAAACCTTCCCCATTGCACACACATCTAGGCCGAGGTAGCTCGGAGCCATCATTGATACGGAGATTGGGAGTGGCTCCCGTGGACTCTACAGGATCAAGGAAGAATCTGGGGGTCAGCTACGTCAAGAATGTTGGAATTAGGCGTCCATGGGGATATGGGTATAAGTCATTTTCTTGTATTTTGATAACCTTCTTAATTTATAGAAATATATAGTTGTGTGTTTAGTGTAGTGGTTTTCATCCCGGTGTTAGTTTTTTCTAGGGTTTCCACGTTATATTACGTGTATTTATTCTGGTAGTTGCTGTTAGATTAGGGGTTGTTTCTTTCTCTTATTACTTGCCGATGGTTACTTTACCTACAAATATTTTTGTAGATGTAGAAAATTTAAACTTGAAAAATCGAGATTTTTATTTTCTTTAAAAACCAATTATATTTTTAAATATATTTTAAAAAACCGATCAACCACAATATAGGAATAATTAAACAACCCAAAGCGAGAAGAGAGAGAAAGCCAACACACAAACGACACAAGGATTTTTACGTGGAAAACCCAAACGGGAAAAACCACAGGACCGAATCCTCAGTCTAGGAAAACAATGCACTATAATCAACGAACAGTTACGAAACTGAACTTACAAACCGCAATCGAATCCTTAATCTACGTCTTAAGTCAGGTAGCCGAATCCTCGTTCACTGTTCTCCCGTGCTCTGCTTCCTTTCACAGTTGCAACGAATCCTCGAAACAACGTCCGTCAGAATCCACCAACGGAACTCCACCACTGCAACGAATCCTCAAAACAGCGTCGTCAGAATCCTCCAACGAACCTTTACTTTCGTACGAATCCTCGAACGAAACTCTACTACCGAACGAATCCTCGAACCGGTGAGTGTTGGAATCCACCAACACAATCCACGAACAAATTTGAACTTGAAAACTTTAAACTCAACACCTTCAAACTTCGAGTATATGAATATTCAATGAAGAACTCGAAGAACTAGAAAACTGACATTTCTCAGAAAAACTGAGATTTCTCAACGGAGAGCTCTCAAGTGCTGTCAGAAGGTGTGAAGGATGGGAGACCCTAGGGGTTCTTTTTATAGGCACTCCACCAAGTAAGAAATCCATTCACAACCGATGTGGGATACAGGTGGGATACAAGAAATGGCCATCGCTTGAGCCATCACCAGACATTTTCAACGACGTTTTGTTTTCGCGACGTTTCGAGTCTTTAGCGACGTTTTGTTTTGTTTTTGCGACATTTCGTTCTATGTGCTGACATTTTCTTGTACCTTCGACGATATCCAATGTAATTACAAATTATCTCCAAATAAAACCTATACATGATCTAATTTGAATTTTTCCATTTTAATTACAAATGAAATTTGATTTAAATTCCTAACAAATAATTTAACAGGGTTTACTTACTTGTGATGAGGATTCTATTCCTTTTAACTTATGTTTTTTATCTAGAAGTGTTGCTATTTCTTTGTCTTTTCTAAAAATTTGACTATTTGATCTAGTTAAATTTGGGGTAGCTTCGTTAAGAATAAGGGGATTATGTCTAATTTCATCAAAACTTATTCTAACTGTGTCATCTAAATATTGTTGGATGTAATCTATATTGATAGTTTTATTTTGTATTTTTGGAGGCTGACCTTCATTTTCAAGAATCCAACATGTGGGTAAATTAATTATATTTCCATAATATTGATTTAGGGACTTGGATATTAGTATCATTAGTACTGCTTTGAATAAGTAGGGTTTTATCTTTAGGACTTATTATTAAGGCGTGAACATTTAACTTAGTTTTTATACATTTGTAATAAATTCGATAAATTAAGGCAATAGATTGACTTCCTTCCATCATATTAGTAAATTCTCCTGAAGTTTTAATATTCAAGGTTAAAGCTTTTAGTAAATGAGGGTCACTTAAACTTGGTGTAAAATCTGGAAAATAATTAAAATGAACTGGTCCATTATGTAAATTAGACTCCATTATTCCTAATATACTTGTACTATAATTAAGAAATCTAGCATATCTTAAACATAATAGTATTAATTCCTTTAATACTTAAGGGTTTGACTGCTACTTGTATTAGTCCTACATGAATAAAATTATATCCTTTTAACATGTGTTTCTTAATAGTTTCTTTATTTAATAAACTACATCTTCCATGTTTTTTAGTAAGAACATAAACTTGTTCAACAGTTTTAACATTACGATCAATTTTGAATGAAGATTGTAGAAAAGTTGTTTTGTAAACTTCTTTGACTGGGATTTTGAGTATATTCCAATTACTTAAATTTATCTTTAAATCTAAATACTCATGTTCTTCTTCATTTACTATGTCTGGTATTGAGGCTAAAGAAGTTCTAGAACTAGTTGAGAAGTTAGTTCTGAATAACCTGCTCATCTTTAAATCTTAAAGGAAATTTTCTTGTTTAATTTCTATAATTATCATATTTTAGATATATTCTTTTCCTAATCATACATGATCTATAAGAACCTATCTTAAGGAATGCCTCGAACCTAGAGGGCTTATAAAAGATAGAGAAAGAAGGGGTGCTAGAAACGGAATGCCAAAAATGATAAACAAGAAACAACAATATTGATTTCGGTAAAAGATTTAAATAGAGGTAAATTAAAACAGAATAACAACTCAAACTGATTTTGAAGTAGGAACAATAAACAGACAATTATTAACTATTAATAAAGAATTTAACTTAGAAAAATTATATAGTGAGTTTAAAAGTAAAGAAAATAAATCAAAAAGAAAAATATTAAGAGATCAGTATACAAAAGAGGAAATAGCTAAAATAACTTACAAATGAGAGAAATTTATGAATAATATTAAAACTGAAATATATTTTTTTGATTATTTAGAAATTTATTATAAAAAATTAAATATCATTACAAAAACTAAATGGAAAAGAAAAAATGAAAGTATTGTGTCCTCTAGTCATCCTCCTTTAAAAACCATATTAATAAACCATAAAGGATCAGATGTTTTAGCCTCACCATTTAAAATTGATACCAATGAAGATCTAAAAACTAAAAAAATAATTATACAAAATAATTATACAAATCAATGCTTAACTTCTATAGGAAAACAAATAGATAAGATAGAATCTAAAATAGATAATATCACATCCACTAGTAAAACAACTCAACAACCTCTAATTAATTTACCTAAAAATCGAAATAAACTAACTATCACAGATAAAATTGCTAAAAAGGATTTACTCATAATAGAAAGAATAAAAAACATTTTTTCAAATTTTAAAAAAGAACCACAAACCAAATGAATTCAGGATTCCCACAAAGTATCCACGTCTCAAAAAGTATCTACACTAAATATAAGTGAAGAATCCACTAATAATGACTCAACATCCTCCTCAGATGAAAGTTTAAGTTACACTGATAGTAAAATTGACCAATTAGAAAAATAATTTGCACAACAAGACATAAATAGAATAGTTAATCCAAAAATAAACCCAACTAGTCTCACAAAAAACTGGTATACCAGACCAACACCACCAGATTTACAATTTGAAGAAAAATATTTAGAAAATCAATTCTCGATATCCTCTAATAAATTTTATGAATGGAATATAAATGGCTTAAGCAAACAAAGTATTTTAAATAAGTTAAATCACATGTCCATGGTTGCCAATAATTATGTTAATAATTTGGATAGTACACAACCTGAAATTGTATAGTTATTAACTACTGGTTTTACTGGCATGCTAAAGTCTTGGTGGGATAATGGTCTTACCCAAGAATCTAGAAAAAAAATTAAATATGTTGTACAGTTAGATGAAAACAGATTACCAATTTTTGATGAAAATATAGGTATGAGAAAACCTGATGGAATTAATACCTTAATATTCACTATAATTAAACATTTTATTGGAACCCCTAGTACTATTACATCAAGAATTCATGATCAACTTAGTAACTTACATTGCCCAACATTTAAGTGATTTTAGATGGTATAAAGATATTTTTACCTTTAGAGTTATGGTTAGAGAAGATTGCATGTAACCTTTTTGAAAGGAAAAACTTATTAATGGTCTACCTGTAACGTTTTGACCTATTTTAATTAATTTAAGTTAATTAACTAAAATGGGTCACATGGAAGT
>JAULLG010095617.1:0-13384 GCA_035668355.1 Sarracenia leucophylla
TCAGTTTTTGTTTTTGATCTTGCGATTTGAGTTTTTACGATTAAGTTTTTTGATTTTAGAAGAGATGACGAGATTTGGAGATGGAAGCTATGGAAGAAGAGAGATAGAGAGGAAGAACGTATGAAAACAGATGGAGGACAAATATGGCATTATAAAATATTTTAATTGCCTTTTTTGCTTTTTTAAATGTTAGGGGCTGAATCCTTTACGTGCTCAAAACAAAGGGCCTAATCCTTAAAAACCCTAGTTATTTTTACACTAGAAACTTTCCAAAAACCATAATTCCATTACTCTCTCAAACATACATCCACCAAAATCAAGCCATCCTCCCACTTATCGTTGTGCTGACTACTATATCGCCATTGCTATTGTTCTTGCAAATTAGAACCTTTATAAACCCTAGGGAGAGAACTCCTTCGAAAGTCTCTTTCACGCATTGATCCTCATCCCGTCTCCATGCTTGACGAAGGTTGAAGCTTAGTTGAAGCCTAACAATTATGGCGACTTCTGTAGCTTTCATTGCAAAATCAATTACAAAGCTATGCCTTTTCATCAAAAAGTGATCTCAAATCTCAAGTTTATAGTACCTTCTTTATATGTATCAGTGGTTAAGTTTTAAAATGTAATAATGGATGAGGGAATAAAATGCATTAGTGGAGGAGGGGGATTAAATGTATTAGTGGAGGAGGAAATTGAATATATCAATAGAGTCTTGAAATAGAGAAGGTGATTGACTGTATCAATGGTTGAGTTTTTAAAGTATCAATGTAAGATAGGATTGAATGCATCATTTAAGTTCTTAAATGGATAAGGGAATTGAACGCGATGAGGAATTGGAGAAGAAGAGGTTAATGGATGGAGGAAGGGAAGGCACGATGGCAACAGTTGGGGACGATGGCTATAACGCCCGAAAACGGGTTGACATAGATAAATCTGCTGTCGAACTAGATTTGGCTCTCGACATATAACTAGACTATTAAAATAACTTCAAAATCGATAAAAAAACTGTCCAATTATTAAGCTTTTATAAACAAAATAAATGAGTAAATTATTCTTACGCTTTAGTATTGGCTTCTGGACCTAATTTTATTCAATCCACTTGAGGTGATTCTCAAAGAACATAAGTTAACTTGACCTAATTTTATCACTTGGAAACGAAACCTTGATATAGTGTTGGCTTCTGGTGATTATAAGTTCGTGCTCATTGAACCTTGTCCTCCTGCTCCAAATAACGAGACTCTGGAATTGGATGCTCATTATTATGAGTTGTGGAAGACGACTGATCGGATGGCAACTTGCTACATGCTGGCATCTTTATCAGACGTGTTGCAAAGCCAACATCAGTCTATGGCATCTGTAGCTATGATCATGCTCAACCTCACAGAAATGCTTGGTGGCCAAGGTTGAGCAGCAAAGCAGGTAGCCATGAAGGCTCTAATGAACACGACTATGGCTGAGGGTACACTCGTTAGGGATCATGTTGTGAAGATGATCGGTCTTATCAATGAGATAGAGATCCTTGGAGCCGAGTTCGATAGGGAAACCCAGATTGATATTGTGCTCCAGTCTTTTCCTGATTCTTTTAATCAATTGTACCTTAACTATACTATGAACAAGCTGAATCTTTCTCTAGTAGAATTATTGAAAGAACTTCAGGCAGCGGAAGGTGTTATCCGTAAGTCGACTCATGCATTTGCTACTGAAAAGGCTTCCTCTTCTAGGCCAAGCGGTGGTAAGAAGAAGAAGAAGAAAGATCAGCAACAAGAAAATGCAAAGGGAGTCGGCAAGGTAAAGCCAACGGTTACCAAGGCAAAAAATAAGGTGCCTAAGGGTAAGTGTTACTATTGTAAGAAATCGGGACACTGGAAGAGGGACTATCCTGACTGTAAGAACAAGGAAACTGCAAGTATTGCTTTCTTTTTTTTATAGTTGTATCATGTTTAGCGGTTGTATCTACTGGAACCTAGTTTGAAGATACATGAACTACTAATCATGTCTGCAGTTTTTTGCAGGGGTTCCAGGTAACTAGACAGCTTAGAGAGGGCGGGATATATCTGCAGTTGGGGAACAACTCCCAGGTTTCTGCTATAGCAGTGGAAGATGTGGTTCTTTATTTTACTAGGAATAAAGGTTTAATTTTGAAGAACATTTGATATGTACCTCAAAACAGGTGGCACTTTGTTTCGGTTTCCTGTTTGGGAAATGCCAGATATTTAGCTTATTTTAATAAATGTTTCTGCAATGTTTTTAATGGAAAACAATTTATCTATCGTGGAAGATTGGGAAAATGCTCTTTACATATTGCATCCTACTATTCCAACTGTTAATAATAATGAGGTGAATAATTTACTTGTTTTACCCAACTCTCGGTAAGAAGGAAATGAGACATTGAACAGGGGCACTCGAGCGCTCTATGGGCTCTCTTCGGGTGCTTCAATATCTAACTCTCGGATTATCGAGAAAGGCACATTTTAATGTTTGCCGCTCTAAGCAGCTCGATGCCGCTCGAGCCTACTGCGAACGTTCGAAGGCGTTGGAAGGTGCTCGTTCCCCTTCACGCGCCAGTGCCTAGAACACATGGTAAGTCATGAATTCTCTATGGCAACAATATACACAAACTACCATAAACATATGATATCATATGAATGCATATGAGTATGTGTATGTGAGTACCATATACCTAGTAAAGATCGGAGCGGGCTTGCTGAATATGATCTGGATGGAGGATCTAGACATAAACACTCGAAAATCCCAAATCCTAAATTAAAGGTACAAACACAATAGTTTTGTACTTAACCCGAGAATAGCCTAAATACTAACAATGTTTATATGTTGATATTATGAAAGCATGAGATTTATGTTAAGGTTCGGTGAGATTTCTCGTATATTATTGTGTGTGTGTGTGTGTGTGTGTTGGAACTTAGTAGTTGAGCCATATGTTTTCTTGTTAAGATATGAGTTAGTTTGGTTTATGGAGCGGGTTTAATTGTATGGTGAGATTGGTAGGATGAGGATCATTAGGGTGTTGTGTACAAGGGATATCGATTATGAGTACCCTTGAGTTGGATTGAAATCCATGTGAGCATGGTGTGTAAGGGTCCCAATTGGGTTGAGTTTGAATTTCAGTCAAAAATTGGCTTTAAATTTCGACAATCGATTAAAATTTTGTATAAACTGAAACTCAACCTTAATTCGGAGTCATGAGTTCATATTGATTATTCCTGAACCTCAGGAATATTATTACGGGGTGTCAGGTTGAGTTTCGAGGAGTTTGAGTCGAGTTTGGGCCTTGGTTTAAAATTTTTCATTTCGGGCCAAACAGTAGGGGTCCACTTGAGCGGACCCATGGCCGCTCGAGCGGTCATCGCAGATACATAATTTCTTTTAATCATGAAGTCGGGATGTTGTGGTTTATTTCAGACTTTTCTTTCTCTCCTTTGACAGAAAGCCTTTGAGGGATGACTAGGGTTCGCAAAGAGGCGGCTGTGGATCAATTTTCGGCCTCTAATCGGTGTGTTTTTGGTTGATTTTCATTGAAACTCTCTTAGTTTTAAACTTATTTCTCGTTTTTATCGAGAAATCATTTGTTTTAGATTTTGGCTAAGGCTTGGGGCTCGACATAATTGATTTATAGCCTTCCATCGTCAATTTTCAGGTAGGTTTATGATAAACCTTTGACCTTATGTGAGTTTATTGATGTATATCATGAAGGTATGCAAAAAGGTATGATTTTTCCTACTATGTTAATCGAATATGAACCTTAGGGTTCGGTACGTTGTAGTTAACTGCGGGTTTGCTGGTTTTTATGGGATTAGATAGTATCTAATGCACTAGTTTGTAGGTGGTACGTGAAAGAGATGTTCCTAATTTGAGGATTAGGGTTTACATACATCGGTTCATTCTCCAAAATTAGGGAAAACCAAATAGACATTGATGTAAGGTGAAATTCATTATACGTGAGTATGATTGGAATTTAGAAACATGAGAATTTGTAAGCCGGGGTCAAATGTGCCATTCCTGCTTAGTTAATATGCGTCGGTAGAAGTGGTTTAGCTTAGGCTTCTCCACTATTTGGGTGATTTTGATATAGTCATGTTTTTGAGTATTATGACATGTACTTCACATGCGATAGGACTGAGTTTGCGGTTCATTATGAACCTTCGTGGAGCCCATCCCCTCAGCGATTATTAGAGTTATTCGGTAATAGTGGATGTAACTTCGCTTTCAACCCACATATGGATGCTTGTATTTTTATCGAATCAATTTGTGAAAACTTTGCCAAGAGGGGAGAATGTAAGGTTAAACCCGTGAACATGAATTTTCTAATTCAACAAGTGTAAGGTTTCATTAAAATTTTAGTAATGTTGCTTAAATTTTGTTGGCACGATAACTCAAATTTTTAAGAATTTAAACTCTTTTACACTTGATAACTTACCATTGGGTTTGGGTTGTAGCAAACACTGGTATTGAAAATCATGGTTTAAATAAAGAATTCAATTGCAGGGTCAGCACAACATGTGCTTGTCTGCACATACCGCTCGAGCGGTCTCTGCTGGTTCAGATTTCTTACCTTTTTATATAAAAGTGGGGTTTTTATGAGATGTTTAAGGCTCGATTGGGGAGATAAAAAGAAGGGTTTTCATTACTTAAATCCTAAATTGTGAAGTTTTATTTTGAGAAGGATTTTTCCTTTCTAACAGATAGTACGAGTACTAAATATTTTAAAGTGAATCAGAGTCGATTATAAAATTGACTTAGAATGGATGAAAAGATTAGTGTGGTAGGTTAATGTGTGACAGATTGGTATAAGAGTTTTAGGTTCGAATACTTTGGAGCTGTGGGAAAAAGGAGGTGTGTCAGACCGTGAGGGGTGATTTGCATGTTGCATTCATGTCATAGTTTGCTTGCATGCCTATTATGTGATGTGTTGCATTTGCTCATGCTACGTGATTACGTGGTATGGAGGTAGGACTCCGAGGATGTTATTTCTTGCTACAACGTCCGTGTCTACTGGCTTGGGGTTCCAATTAGAAAGGCACCTAGCTAATGCTCATTCTATTTGGAAATCCAGGCAAGTGGTTTAGGTTGAGATATCATTCCAAGGGGCCTCCTCGGTATGTGGTGATGTGGAGTCGTGTTGTTGTCATTTAGACTAACATATTATTGTTGGATTCGTTGTCTGTGAGACTATAGTTAACTTATCCCGAGGGATGTGTATATGATGTTGAGTTATGTTTAACTTGTGGGTCTTTATCCTTTTTTAATGTAGTTATTAGATGGCACAAAGATGAGAGATAGGTCACGACCGAGGTCACCCTAGGAGTGAGATTCCTGAGACCCAGAAAACGACATCATAGGACCCTGAGGTCCAGAATGTGACTTCACAAGTTCCTGGGACACATGACAAAGCACACGTATGCTTGTAGGTGGAATAGGTGCTTCCTAGGAAGTACTTGACGACATCAGATTGTTGACGGCAGCTTTAGGAAGGAACATGCCGGCACCAGATCCAGCACCGGTCCTAGTACCAGTGCCCGTGCCAACACCAGCCCCCGACCCGAGGGCGACTGTGGCGACCAGGGATTTTCTGAGGATGAATCCCCTAATGTTCAATGGCGAGCCAGATCCAAAGGCCGCCACCACATGGTTAAGAAGGACTAATAAAATTTTTGACACCCTGGGCATAACAAATAGTGAAGTAAAGGCAAAGGTGGCTACTTTTCAATTGCATGATAATGCGGAAGAATGTTGGGAGTTTACCAAGACCACAATAGCAGGTACTTGGGAAGCCTTCTCTGAGGCTTTTTTTTTTTGGAAAAGTACATTCCGACATCATCAAAGGCCAGATATCGCGATGAGTTTATGACCATTACTCAGGGTACCATGTACGTGATTCAATACGAGGCTAAGTTTGCAAGTTTGGTGACATATGCTCCAGAGATGGTCTCCATGGAGGAACTAAAGAATAGAAATTTTGAGAAGGGCCTGCGCTCAACCATCAAGAACCGGGTTGTAGCGTTGAGATTGCCAACTTATACCCAGCTAGTTGAGACTGCCCTAACATTGGAAAATACCTTAGCAGAGGAAAAGAAGAGTGGGGAAGGTCGGCCACTAATACCTGCCAGTGGAGCCGAGTCCTCTCGACAACAATCAAAGAAGAGGAAGACATGAGGGAGCCAATATGCCACCAATGGACCCCATTATCATATGTCACGTTCGATGGCAGCTTCATAAGCTCCACCTTCAGGAACCCCGGATCCGAGAAGTGGATTACGTTTTACATGTGGCCAGTCGGGACACATATCATGAGATTGCTCTAAGAGGCAAGTTCCTACTTGTTTTTAGTGCGGATAGTAGGGAGATCTACGTAGAAATTGTCCACAGACATAGACAGTTCAGGGTACACACTCCGCACCACGAGGTCAGGGTCAGCCAGCTCAGGGCCGACAGGGGCAGACACAGCCCCAACAACAGTTTGTAGCACTGGCACCAAAGATTGGAGGAGGAGAAACCTCAATTCAGTTGGGGAGACCCCCAGCTAGGGGTAATCAGGGGAGAGTCTATGCACTGGTAGATCCAAGTTCCGTGTAGGTAGCACTAGCGGTACCTGCAAGGTCAGCAGTTACGGATTCTACTGCCAGGCCGTCAGTGATACGAGGTACCTTTTTAGTTTATCGGTCGTGTGCATGGGTGCTCATTGACAGAAGAGCATCCCATTCTTTCATAGCATCTGCATTTGCTTTATCTCTGGGATTAGAGGTGGGAGAGTTAGATTGACCGTTACATGTAGAGACACCGACGGGGGTAACAGCTGTGGTTAGTCAGATATGTAGAGTGTACGAGATTGAGATAGCACATCACCGGCTATCTTTTGATTATATTGTCCTTGATGTGGGAATCTTTGATCTCATTATCGGTATGGATTGGTTGACTGCGTTTCACACTTGTATTGACTATGACCACCGTTGAGTCACCACTACTACTTCAGAGGGAGAGCCTCTGACCTTTGTGGGTGATCGGGATGATGGATCTATACCCCCATGCCCTATAATCCATGACGGGTGTCTTAGCTTCCTATTCTCAGATCTCACACTTGATGGAGATCGATCCCCACTATCAGACCCACTATCAGACCTTTCCTCGGTAGTGTGTGGGTTTTCAGATGTTTTTCCATCAAATTTGTTAGAGCTTCCGCCATAGCGGGAGGTAGAGTTCACGATAGAGTTGATTCTGGGGACTAGACCCATCTCTATGCCTTCATATCGGCTTGCTCCCACCAAGCTCGCCGAGCTAAAGGTTCAGATACATGATCTATAGGATAAGGGTTTTATTAGGCCGAGTACATCACCATGGTGTGCACCGGCTTTATTTGTCAAGAAGAAGGATGGTTCGCTTTGGTTATGCATCAATTACCGCAAACTTAATCATGTAACGATAAAGAACAAGCACCCGATGCCGCTTATAGATGATTTATTCGATCAGTTAAGGTGATCATCATGCTTCTCCAAAATTGATCTGAGGTCGGGATACCATCAACTAAGGGTGAGGGAGGAGGACATCCCAAAGACGGCATTTTGCACATGTTACGGGCATTATGAGTTTGTGGTGATGCCTTTTGGCTTGACCAATGTGCTAGCCACTTTCATGGACTTGATAAAATGCATCTTCCGCCCGTACCTTGACCAGTTTGTAGTGGTTTTTGTAGATGTCATCCTCATCTACTCCCCATCTGAGGAAGCACATGAGGAACGCATGTGGATTGCTCTACAGTTGTTAGGGGATCACAAAATCAATGCAAAGTTCAACAAATGTGAGTTCTGGCTCTCTGAAGTCAAGTTCTTAGGATACGTGGTGTCAAGGGAGGGTGTAGCGGTGGACCCTTCCAAGATCGACGCAGTGATAAATAGGGAGTGACCCAAGTCAGTTTTTGAGATTTAGAGTTTTCCGGGGCTTGTCGGATATTACCCCGTTTTGTGAGCGATTTCTCTAGGTTGGCGGCACAGATGCCTCACCTCACACGTAAAGGCATTAAATTTGTGTGGGATGACAGTTGTGAGAGAGCCTTCCAGGAACTAAAGAAGAGATTGACCAATTCACCCATTTTGATCATACCAGAGAGGGGTTTGGGTTATGCGGTGTTCTGTGATGCATATTGGGAAGGCCTTGGTGGTGTGCTGAAGCAGTCAGACATGGTAGTGGCTTACGGGTCACGACAACTGAAGGATCATGAGAGAAACTACCCCACTCACGATCTAGAACTTGCTTCTATTATCTTCGCGTTGAAGACTTGGCGACATTACTTATGCGGGGAAAAATACGAAGTGTTCTCAGATCATAAGAGCTTAAAATACATGTTCTCTCAAAAGACTTAAACTTGAGACATCGGCGATGGATTGAGTTCATAAGTGACTATGATTTTGACCTTCAGTACCACCCCGACATGGCCAACGTTGTGGCTAACGCCCTGAGCTAGAAGTCACTCGGCACGCTTGCACACACTGTGATGCGGGAATGGAGAATGATGGAGGATTTAGGCGAGTATGACTTGCAGCTGAGTGGGTTAGAGGATCATATCACCCTATTTGCTATAGACTCGCAGTCTTTACTAGTGAAGCGAGTGATTGAGGCACAGAAGGAGGTTGTAGAGTGTAGTACCCACTGGGAGCAGATGTCTAGCGGAGACAGTGTTTCGGGGTGGACTGTCCACGAGGATGCTAGTTTGAGATTTGCTGGGAGAATCTTCATACCTGAATTGTGTCAGGAAGAGAAATTGAGGCAGTTTCATAGTTCTAGATTTGCAGTGTACCCTGGCGGGACCAAGATGTTCCATGACATCTATCGACAGTTTTGGTGGAAGGGGATGAAGAGAGATGTGGTAATATTTGTATCGCGGTGTCTCACCTGTCAGCAGGTGAAAGCCGAACATCATAAGCCTGTAGGCATGCTTTAACCATTTCCTAATTCAGAATGGAAGTGGGAGCACGTGACGACTGATTTTGTTACAGGATTGCCGAGGTCCCCGCGTGGGCACGACATAATATGGATAGTAGTGGACCAGTTAACTAAGTTAGCTCACTTCTTACAGATCCGATTGATAGACTCCATGGACAGACTAGGCCGATTGTATGTCGGAGAGATTGTTCGTTTACACGGAGTGCAAGTATCCATGATATTAGATCGAGATCCGCAGTTTGCTTCCCGTTTCTAGCGTGGGTTACAGGAAGCTTTGGGGATAGACCTTCTGTTTAGTACCGCGTTCCACCCTCGGACGGATGGGCAGTCTAAACGCACGATACAGATACGCAAGGACATGTTGAGAGTGTATGTGTTGGACTTTCGAAGTTCTTGGGAGGATCACCTACCGTTGGTAGAATTTGCTTATAATAACAGCTACCAATCCAGTATACAGATGGTTCCATTTGAGGCGCTTTACGGTAGACCGTGTAGATCACCGGTATGTTGGGCTGACGTGGGGGAGTCTACCTTGATGGGGCCCGAACTTGTTAGGGAGACAAGGAAAAACATTGTAACTATCCGAAAACGGTTGGTGACAGCACAGAGTCGCCAGAAGAGTTATGCAGACCGAAGACGTAGAGCATTGGAATTTCAAGTGGGGTATCTTGTGTTCCTTCGAATCTCTCCGCGGAAAGGGATAATGAGATTCGGTAAGAATAGCAAGTTATCGCCACACTGCATCGAACGTTTCATGATTGAGGAGAAAATTGGAGCCGTGGCGTATCGTTTAGCTTTACCACCACAGCTATCATCGGTACATTACGTATTTCATATTTCCATGCTTCGGAAGTATAAACCTGATCCGTCGCACGTTCTTGACTGGTCATATTTGAGAGTTGCTGATGATGTCACATATGAGGAGGGAACAGTATGAATTCCGGACACCAGAGAGCAGGTTTTGCAAAACAAAACTTTGGGAGAGGGTATCCTTTGTCCGAGAGAGATATCCGGACTTATTCGCACCACGAGGTACCTAACTTTGGAGATGAAATCCCTAAAAGGGTAGGAGGTTGTAAGGGCCATAACCAGGTTGAGTTTGAATTTCACTCAAAAATCGGCTTTAAATTTCGACAACTGGTTAAAATTTTGTACAAACTGAAATTCGACATTAATTCGGAGACATGAGTTCATATTCCCGAACCTCAGGAATATTATTCTAGCGTGTCGGCTTGAGTTTCAAGGAGTTTTAGTCGAGTTTGGGCCTTGGTTTTAAATTTTTCATTTCGAGCAAAACAGCAGGGGTCCGCTCGAGCGGACCCATGGCTGCTCGAGCGGTCATCGTAGATACATAATTTTTTTTAATCAAAAATTCGGGATGTTAAGGTTTATTTTAGACTTTTCTTTCTCTCCTTCAATAGAAAACCTCTAAGGGATGACTAGGGTTTGCAAAGAGGCCGTTGTGGAATGAATTTTAGGCCTCTAATCGGTGAGTTTTTGGTTGATCTTCACATAAACTCTTTTAGTTTTGAACATATTTCTCATTTTTATCGAGAACTCATTCATTTCAGATTTTGGATGAGGCTTGTGGCTCGACATAATTGATTTATAGCCTTCCATCGTCAATTTTCAGGTAGGTTTATGTTAAACCTTTGACCTTATGTGAGTTTATTGATATATGTCGTGAAGGTATGCGAAAAACGTATGATTTTTCCTACTATGTTAATCGAATACGAACCTTAGGATTTGATACGATGTAGTTAATTACGGGTTTGCTAGTTTTTATGGGATTAGATAGTACCTAATCCACTAGTTTGTAGGTGGTACGTGAAAGAGAAGTTCCTAATTCGAGGATTAGGGTTTACATACATCGGTTCATTCTCCAAAATTGGGGAAAACCAAATAGACATTAACGTAAGGTGAAATTCGTTATACGTGAGTATGATTGGAATTTAGAAAGATGGGAATTTGTAAGCCGGGGTCAAATGTGCCATTCCTACTTAGTTAATATGCGTCGATAGAAGTGGTTTAGCCTAGGCTTCTCCACTATTTGGGTGATTTTGATATTGTCATGTTCCTGAGTATTATGACATGTACTTCACATGTGACACGACTGAGTTTGCGGTTCATTATGAACCTTTGGGGAGCCCATCCCCTCGACGATAGTCCATAAGTTGGGCAGATTGGTTGTGGTTGAATTGAACCTTCGGGGGACCCATCCTTTCTGTTAGCTCGTAAGTTGGGTGGATTGGTTGAAGTTTCAAGTGAACTCTCACGGAGCCCATCCCTTCGGTATATTTCGTAAGTTGGGTGCTTGTGACGAGACATGGATGAGGTAGATTGGGTGAGTAGAGTTGGGTTATGCTATCGTTGATTATGCAAGGCGTTAGGGAGTAAGAAAAGAGTTATTTCCTAATTTTTACATTTATCATGTACTATTGCATAATCATTGTATAATTTATTGATTATCATTTATCCTACAAGTTTCAGCTCACGCATTGTTAACTCAACAATGTAGGTGATACAGGTAAGACAATAACTAAGGAGTAGGCAAGACTTGGTGCATTCCCCGTTACTGATGACGAGGGACTCATGGATAGGAATTTATTTACCTTGTTCAAATTTTTTTGTAGATTATGAAATAAATCAATTGCTAGTCCTCGAATCTCAACTTTTATTTAGCTTTTTCAAATAAATTTGTAAGGCCATGAGGCCAATACATGAATCGCTTGCATTTGGTGAGGTTTCGCGGGAAATAAGAGATGGTTATTTTCTCTAATTGTTGGTTTATTTGTGGCCTAATTTATTGTTTTTATTAGAGTTGTTCGGTAATAATAGATGTAACTTCGCTTTCAACCAACAGATGGATGCTTGTATTTTTATCGAATCAATTTGTGAAAACTTTGTCAAGAGGAGAGAATGTAAGGTTGAACCCATGAACTTAAAACTTTTCTAATTCAACAAGTGTAAGGTTTCATTAAAAGTTTAGTAATGCTGCTTAAATTTTGTTGGCACAAGAACTCAAATGTTTAAGAATTTAAACTCTTTTACACTTAAGGTTGATAACTTACCATTAGGTTTGGGTTGTAGCAAACACATGTATTGAAAATCATGGTTTAAATAAAGAATTTAGTTGCAGGGTCAGAATAAGATGTGCCTGTCTGTACATACCGCTCGAGTGGTCTCTGCTAGTTCGGATTTCTCACCTTTTTATATAATAGTTGGGGTTTTTATGAGATGTTTGAGGCTCGGTTGGGGAGATAAAAAAAAGGGTTTTCATTACTCAAATCCTAAATTGTGAAGTTTTATTTTGAGAAGGATTCTACCTTTCTAATAGGTAGCACGAGTACTAAATATTTTAAAGTGAATCAGATTTGATTATAAAATTGACTTAGAATGGATGAGAAGACTAATGTAGAAGGTCATGGTGTGACATGGTGTGTTATGGGTTGAGAATCTCTAGTGAAAGGTAGGCCTAACTTGTGAGTGTTGAGGTTGTTATGTTGTGTTTCAGTGAAAGATTCAGGATATGCTTCGAGTGTTGTTCTCATGTGAGGACGCTAGGGGCTTTCGGGATCATTTGGGTTTCTTGGTTAAAATGCTCTTTATAAGTTCTGTAACTTTTCTCAAAATAATGTTTTTACAGTTCAAGTGATTTAAAGGTTCATTATAGCAATTTCGAAGTTCAATAACATAGTTTTGGTATATGAGATCAAATGATCAAAATTGGTACTTTAACTAAAACCAATCCAACACTTAGAAAATTTTCTGGGTTTAAAAAGGGTGACCCTCAGGTGGTGACTGCTTGAGCAGTCTCCCTTACCGCTTCAGCGGTCCTTTAGAAATAGTCTAACTTTAGAAATTTTGTTTTAAACTTGGGTATTAGTTGTTGATTTTGGGAATTCCTTTTATATCTTAAAACCTAGTTTTTCACATATCTTGAATTCCAAATGGGTGATTTAATCAAATCTTCTGCTACATTTAAAAGCTAAGATTTCGGCAGGGTTTTTGAATTGGTTCTGTTTAAGTAGTTTTTCTCCATCTTCTTACTTTCATATCCAAGACTACAATACTATAAATGGTAGTGAGAGGTGGATGTCTTGTGAGGACCTTAGTGGCGAGTTACCTCTATGGAAGAATGATAGAGCGTATGAGTGTTAAGGTTGCATGCTTCTTCTTGTCTTATTTCATTGTCTTTCGCTCGTGGGGATAGTGAGAGAAAGGGCCTACGATGCAGGGCTTTGTAAATAGTAAGTATGATGCTTGGTGAGGTGTTGGATACCATTATGAGTCGTGTTGACTCTTGTGGCTTTGCTTTATGTGCGAGTTCATACATGTTTATTATCGGCCTGTAGAGCCTTACATGGTTATGAGATGGATATATATATATATATATATATATATATATATATATGTGTGTGTGTGTGTGTGT
>JAULLG010096700.1:0-13371 GCA_035668355.1 Sarracenia leucophylla
AAGGAGAAAGGGACAAGTTCTACCAAACCACGAACAAGGCAAACAAAACTCCAAGTAAAACTCTTGAACTCATCCAAACCCCAAACTTCGTATACTTAAATGCTCCCAAAAATCATATATAAATCTCCTCTCTACTAATCATCCCAAACATAAATCAAACTTACAATTAAACCTTCCAATCTTCCTTCTCATAATACTATACCACAAAGAGAAGAATAAAACCAAACTTAAACCAAACACATCCCATCCAAAATAAAACATGGATGCCGCCTCGACATATCAAACATGGAATTCTAATCCAAGAATGAACCTTCAAATCTAAAACCGAAACATTAACATTAAGGAGACGGATTAAACCAAACAAATTATAAAGCTCCAACGATCACTCTCAAGCTCGTCCAAGCCTCAAAAATCATATAAAACTCATCTCGATTAATCGTTTCAACATCCAACAAAAACAAGATTACAAACCCGATAAAGCTTAAGAAAACTAGTAAAATTCTAGAAAACCTTCAACCGTACGTGAAAGAGGCCGCTAACCACAAATCTCACATCACATGAAAATCACCCAAATCATTCATTATCAAAATGAACTTAACTAAAGAATAAACAAGCCACATCGAAACCATGACCCAAACATTCTCGAATCGACTCCAAATCATCATCACGAACCAAGCAACTCAAAGGTCACCACTTTGCGAAAATCACATGATTTGCCCCAAACAAGGCTAAGGCAATTCCATGCCATTTAGAGGCCCAAAATACATACCTAATATTCATTCTTAAGGCTCACTAAATCTCATATCAACATACAATTTTAATTCTAAACAAATCTAAATTGTGACAATCTAACTAGGTCTCAAATGTTCCCATCCTCCAACCAAGAACATAATATCCATAAATGATAATTTGTACATGAAACTCATATAGATAATTGGGTCAAGATTTCATAAATTACATCATATAAAATCTCGTTATGAAACTAAGAAAAGCCGAAACATTTTAGAAAAATTGTTTTTATACCCGAAAAAGCATGTTATCCGTAATATGCCCGTTATACCCATTTTGAACATATGGGACACGATAAAATTTCTAAAAATACGGCCAAGTCGCAAATTTGACAAGGATCATAGAAAACTAACTATTTTTGCATTTCGATAACTTTAAGCCTGAAAAAGGCACAAGATTGTAAAATCTCGTAAAAACATCAATCTAAGCAAACGGACCGAAATCTGAAATCTAAGAAGATACAAAACTTATAAACACTCCCATAAGCAAGAATAAGAAGAGATATTCCAACAAAATCGAAGCTCGGGTCTCAAAAATACAAGTTAAGCTATAAAACCTAACTTTTTACATATCTAAGCATGAAATCTCGAAAATACCCATACATATAGCAAGAAAAGTTCATAAGTAGGTCGATTCCTACCTCAAGAGATGATCCAAGGAAGAAAAAGCCAAAAAGATGCCCTCCGAAATCGTCGAAACCAAGATCCGATCCGGTGAAACGAAGCTCTCGATCTCCCCGTCCTCTGTTCGGTGTCAGGCTTCCAAAGATCCAAGATCGCAAGCCCTGGTTGCTGGTTCAAAGTCTAGAGAGAAGGAGGAGCAAAGGGGATGAGAGAAATATAAGAAAATGAAGCTTCAGACCTATTTTTAAAAACATTCGTCGCAGATACCGCTCGAGCGCTCATTTTACCGCTCGAGCGCTTAACCCCAGCAGCAGAAACTTGAAACTTCAAACAGCCATAAATTTGTCGTCCGAATTCAAAATCGAGTCATTATTGTGTCCAAATTGTAGCCCCGGAATTCCCCTTTCCAACGGTATAAGCCTCGTATCGTAACTCCTCTCGTACGAAAAGTTATGCTCGAAAAGGTGAAGGTATGTCGGTTGCTCCTCGTCCGCGGGCTGTTAAACATCGGAGAAAAACTTAAAAATGGAGGTTTGTTCCTACCCCAAATCTTCTCAAACTTTACCCAACACTTAAGAAACATATAACGGAGCTAACAAAACAAACGGAGCGATCATCGGACTCCGAATCGTCATTAAACTTTAATTCTTTGTAAACTTTTAACCGGTTTCTCGGAAAACGAACGAACTCCGGTTCGAATTAAAGTTTAAAACCCGAAACGGTCCACGAACACCCGGTCCAAAGCTACCCAAAACATGCCTAAAGACGTGACACGTGTAATCTAGATTCAAGTCCTTACAAATGCAGTCAACATTTGTACACCACCATAAATAATGTTCAACTCTATGATTGCAGGACAATTGTAAAGTAGTTAAACAACTGTCATTGGTGTGTGTATTATATATAGAGTAAGCTAGGCTCTGATTGTAATTGATTTTGTAAAAATACATACCAGATTTCTATGTATTGAAAATGAAGGAAAATTCTTTTCTCTATGCTTAATCTCGACATTTTCTAATGGTATCAGAGCCGTTCTCACATGAGAATGGCGTCGTCTTCCTCACTTTTTCCTAGCTTAACCCTTCTTATATCAAATTTGAACTCCTTTTTAACTTCAAAAATTGATTCAACTAATTAGATTGTGTGGAGAAGTCAAGTTCACAATATTTTGCACGCCACTAGCATAATTGGATATGTAGATGGATCGATACCTTACCCTCTCTTGAAGATCTTGGATAACACAAATAAAGAACAAGATAATCGTGAAGCAATCAATTGGAAGGTAATCGGTTCTCATCTTCTTAGTTACATTACAACAACATTATCCTCTTCCGTATATACAAGTGTTCTCACGTGCAAGCATTGTCACGAGTTGTGGATCTATTTGAGTAAGAAGTTCACTTAAATTTGTAGATCACATATTCAATAATTAAAAATCAAGTTGCAAAATGTCAAGAAATATTCTAACACGATGGAACAATATTTGTCTAGGATTAAGGACATTGTCGATTTACTTGACCTACTTCTGTTAAAATCGATATTGAAGATTTGATTCTTATAATTCTGAATGGAATTTCAAACGAATATAGTTCTTCCAAGACTATGATTAGAAATTCTCCAAGTACAATGACGATGGAGGAATTATCTGAATTGTTATGTTCTGACGCAATACACATAGATAAAGTCAATTCACAACATTCGCAATAAGAGAATGACTTGAATGTTGCCTTCGCAACTTCAACTTCCTCAAATTTTTCTGGAAATGAAAATTTTAACAGAGGCCAATTTCGGGGGAGATTTCCCTCAAGAGGTTATAGAGGAAGGAAATCAAATTCTGGAGGATATAGAAGAGGTGGAGGTAGACAAGGCCAAGGCTTCAATCAACAGTTTAATAAAATTGTTTGTCAAATTTGTGGAAAAATAGGGCATTCGGCTGTAGACTGCTGATACGGAGTACCTACAATAACTAACCAAGCATAAAACTTCAATTCTCCTTAAGCCCAAACTTCAATCAAATACTACTCTGCTATACCTTTTCAAAATTGGTATATCGACTCAGCCTCAACTGATCACATTACTAATAATCTTACTAATTTGTAGGTTTTTCAACCATATCAAGATGAAGAACAGTTTATGGTAGTTGATGGCTCAGCTTTACCAATTGCACATACAGGTAAAAGTGTCTTATCAATGCATTTATCTTCATTTTTGCTTCGGAAAGTTCTTCACGTACCAACAAATTCGTCTAACCTGATTCCTATTCAACAATTTACCAAGGATAAAAATTGCATAGTTATCTTTAATTCTGGCTCCTTTATCATTCAGGACATAATCTTGAAAAGAATCCTATATCGAGGTTCAAGTGTACATAATTTCTACCAACTTTCACCTTCAATCAAGTCAAATGAGAGCTCTTTGCATCCAAAAACATTTGTCAGCATCAATAACAATCAGACTACTGAAGCTACAAATTGGAATCTTCGGTTGGGCCATCCCTCTTTTGAAAAATTTCAAAAACTAACCTCATCTCTAGGATTTCTTCTTCACATAAACTCATTTGTAAGCATTGTGTTATTGCCAAAAGTCATCCACTACCATTTGAATACTCTGTTAGTGTGAGTAATAAACCAGGATCACTGATACACAGTGATCTCTGGGGGGCCTTTCTCTACAACCCAAACTTCAATCAAATACTACTTGTTGTTTATTGATCAATATAGTCATTTTTCTTGGATTTACCCTTTACAATACAACAGTAAGGTATTCCATAAAGTAGTTAAGTTTGTTGCTTATTTTCAAAATCAATTTAGCACTTTTATTCAAGTTTTACGAACTGATTGTGGAACAGAGTATTTAAACAAAAATATGCAACATTTTCTTAGCTCCAAAGGAATAATTTTGCAGCATAGTTGCCCTTATACTCCTCTCCAAAATGGGGTGCTGAAAGGAAACATAGGCATAAAACTGAGATTGCTATAGCACTCATGCATTAGGCTTCAATTCCATTAAAATTCTGGTTTGAAGCAATTGATATGGTTGTTCACCTCATTAACATATTGCCTAGTTCCAAGTTAGAAAATCTAAGCCCTTGTGAAGTTTTATTCAGAAAAACTCCAAACTATAACTTTCTCAAAACTTTTGGGTATCAATGTTTTCCTTGGTCGAAATCTTACTCATCTCAAGAATTAGCTCCAAAGACTATGCCTTGTGTGTTTATTAGGTATCATGCTCATGTAAAAGGGTATAGAAGTTTATCCTATAACTGGCAAGATATACTTATCTCGTCATATTCCTTTTAATGAACATATATTTCCCTTTAGCAAGCATTTCCAAAGTTCATTGCCCAAACACCATAGTTCTCATTCATTATCTGGTTTGTCCATGTTCTTTTGGCCTCCCAACACCCCTTCTACAAACTCCACTATACATGTATATTCTTTGAATAATCAGTATTCTCCTGCACATTCAGTTCCTTCTCAATCCACTTCTCCTTTACATTTGTTCCTTCACCTCTTGTTGCTGCCAACATTCCCACTCCCAACTGATCAAATTCTGCAGCTTCCTCTCCACATTTTGTGTCTCCAACTTTTTCTAATTCCATACCTATACAATCTATTTCCATTGATCTATCTGTTATCAACAGACATCCTATGATTACTAGATCCAAATCCAGTTCTTCTCATTTTATTTCAGTCTCTCTTGCGCCAGCCAAGTGCATTGATAATGACATTCAACCTTTAAACTATAAAACAACTGCTAAATCCCTCAAATGGGTTGAGGCTATGCAAGATGAATTTTCATCCCTTACAAGACAAAATACTTAGTCTTTAGTTACATCTCCTTTTAATTGGTCTATAAAATAACTGGAACTATTGCAAGACACAAGGCTCGTCTTATAGTTAAAGGTTTTCTTCAAGAACCATGACTTGATTTTCATGATACATTTAGTCTGATTGCTAAACAATCGATAATTCGAATTACTCTCTCAATTTCACTACATTTTAATTGGTCTATAAAATAACTGGATATTTCGAATGCCTTTTTACATGGTGTTCTCGATGATGATGTATATATGGCTCTACCCAAAAGTTTTCTTGATCCTCAATTTCCTTCACATGTTTGCAAGTTTCATAAAGCCATTCATGGACTTAAACAAACTCTTAGAGCTTGATATTCAACTTTTTCTGCATTTTTCATTAAACAAAGATTCAAAATAGTTATAATGACCCATCTTTGTTTGTCTATAAGACATCAACTACAATTACACTACTACTAGTGTATGTTGATGATATTTTGTTGAATGAAAATGACAATGTTCACATTCCGGATTTGTTGGCTCAAATGCATATTGCATTTTCAATGAATGAATTGGGATCTCCCTCATATGTTCTTGGTATTTTCATCAAATTAGTTCCACAAGGATATTTTCTGTCCCAGCAAACTTATGCTGCCTCTATTCTTTCCAAAGATGGACTCACTAATTGTAAATCATTTCCTACACTGCAGTCTCCTAAACCAGCTCATAAAGAGTCTAATTTTTCACCCTTTCTCGAACCAGCTTTGTATAGAAGCTTGGTGGGTGCTTTACAATACCTTACTATCACACAGCCTGACATTGCCCTTAGTGTTAATTCTGTATGCCAACACATGCAAGCTCCCATAAATAGCGATTTTAGGACGGTGAAGAGAATACTTCACTATGTACAAGGTACTATGGACCATGGTTTAATGTTTCAACCCAGCTCCTTTGTTCTTAATGCTTTTTTGGATTCGGATTGAGTTGGAGATGTAAGTGACAGGTGATCTACCATGGGTTATTGCATTTATCTGAGATCGAATTTAGTTTCTTGGTCTGCTAAAAAGTAACCAGTGGTGTCAAGATCCTCTGCTGAAGCAGAGCATAAAGCACTTGCACATATGGTAGCTGAATTAACTTGGATAACTATGCTTCTTAAGGATCTTCATCTGTCTCCTCAAGTTCCTACACTTTGGTGTGATAATAGTGCTGCTATATCGCTTGCTTCAAATCCAATTTTTCATGCTTGATCTAAACATATAGAGGTTGATTGCAACTTTGTCCGCGACAAAGTGGTTTCCAAAAATTTGGTTCTTAAGTATGTCCCTACAGTTGAGCAAGTAGCTGATATCTTTACTAAACCATTACTTGTATCAAGGTTTCAATATATTTGACACAAGATTTTGGTATGCTCAATACATCCCAAAAGTTTGAGGGGAAATGATAAACGTATTAGGCCTAAAGGAATTCAACCAGCACAAGCAATAGCTAAGACTATTGCTACCACCAATGCTCCTGCTACCCCTATGCCTGCAAGCATACCTGTTACTGCTATGCCTGTAACCATGCATGTAATTGTGGTGCCTATTACTGCTATGTGCATGAGACCCCATGACAACACAATACAATGCCAAAGTCCTAGACACAATCTAAAGCAATGTTCACAGTAAGTAATGTTGATAGAACAATGCATTAAGATAAAGCTATGTTGACTGCAAGCAAGTTGTTGAAACCCAATGCAGTCAACATTTGTACGCCACTAGAAATAATGTATAACTCTGTGATAGTAGGATAGCTATAAAGTAGGTCAATAGTTGTCATTGGTGTGCGTGTTATATACAGAGTAAGCTAGGCTCCGATTGTAACTGATTTTGTAAATATAGATACCAAAGTTCTGTGCATTGAAAACGAAGGAAAATTCTTTTCTCTTTACTTAATCTCGTTATTTTTTTAGTATGTTTGGTGCCATGTGTTGAACTGGTGGGGAGAGGTGTGATCCTACCCACAGTCCATTCCCCAACTTCTCACACGGTGGTTCAAGCTCTAAACAAGAGGCCTAGCAAACAGAATTTAGCATGTGCTACCCTTTGTAGTGATTTGGTCCATCTGGTTAGCCAAGAAGGACTACGCTTTCAACCAAAATCAAATAGAGGGGATAGATATCACCTACATAATTAAGACCAGAGCTAATTTCTAGATCATCTCATCTCTCAAAGGGGTAAAATTCACCTTGGAAGACTTCATCCACAACATTCATGCTGCGAAAACCCTCAAAAATGGGAAATTTTAACTACCTCGGGGTAAGCCAATTATGTATGTTTCTAGTGTTTCTATATGGATTCAGCATGCATGCTCTATGCTCTCTCGGTTGCTATGTGCTGGGTTGTTTGTGCTCTATTTGCTATGTGTTGGGCTGTTTGTGCTCTTTGTTTCCTAAGCTACTGTGTATACCCAACTGCGCATGCTCCTATTGTGCAAGTTTAGACTGTTAGGATTGTTTACTGAAAAAGCATGCTTTTTAGGTATTTTATTCTTGATCTATCGCATATTAATGAGAAACATTTGAGATTAATTTCCATTTGTGGATTCAAATTTATATTTATGATGTATGAATGCATTGTCTGTATATTCCGTCTAGTATTTTACTCAGTGTATAAAGTACGGAAGATTGGGTCAAAGGTTCTGATAGAATATACAAGTTGGTTCACAATCACAATAGACTCGAACAATATATTGGTACAATTATAGTACATCGTTATAGTAGGTGGTCTTGGCTAGGTCAAACATATCGAATTTAGGTATTGGGAATTCGATATTTGAGCTTAATGTGTTAGTACACTTGGAGTGTATTAAACGGGATTAACATGGTGATCAATTCTATACTAACTATATGAATTGATCCACGTCTTGTATTATCATGTATTATATGAACTCTTAATCCCGAAGTAATTGGTTGATCACATTCATTTAATGAGTTGAGTACTATCGTTATTTATCAGATGGTTAATGATCAGCTAACAGAAACCATGTCCGATTTAAGTTGAGGAATTCCCCCTCTTATGTTTTTTTATAGTTTTGATTATGCTAAATCTGTACATTGGATCGTTTGATCCAACATATTCAAAAAGTTAAGCGGCGCGGTTGCGAGGATAAGAAGATGATTAAATCGGGTTGTCAATAACCTAATTTATTTATCAGAAATCCGTATCTTAAATGTAAGGAGACTTCGATCTATTTGATAATTAGAAACTTATAACATAATTCAAGTTAGGACCGGGAGTTTAGTCAAGGTCTTTAATGGAATAAGTCCTGGTTCATGCAGGAAATGATATAACTCGGGGATTGAGTTCGGGATATCAAGATTTCCCTTATGGTTAACCTGAGTCCTATACTTTCTCATGATCCCTCGCGTAGGCCATTATACGGACGGTAATTTTTCTTGTTAGTTTCGAGAATTATTTAATTTAATTCAATTGTCGATTTTACCGCTGGGACAATCAAGGAATTAAATTAAATAATCAGTGATGGTGTTGGAATTTAGCACATCTAGAAAATATTCCTTAGGTGGTCATATGGGTGATATATAATGATATATTTTATTAAGATAAGTATTCTTATCTTAAAAAAATATATAAGGAAACCATATTATATTAGGAGTGGAGGATAAGGAGAGATACAATTGAATCTCTAATTTTTTTTTCTCTCTCTACACTCCTCCATTGTTGTCGGCCATAGCTCTCTCTCTCTCTCTCTCTCTCTCTCTAAACTTTAAAAAAAATTGAGATCAAAATAGTGTGAGAAACCTCAAAATAAAATACACGAAGATCCGGATCGATGCCCACTAACCAGGATCGTAGAATGCGTCAGATCATACATGTGAGGATCCAAAGGTCATCTTGGATAGTTGGTTTAGGTTATAGAAAATCTACGACAAGTTTCTAAAGGAATTAATCATAAAAAAATCATGATACCTTATTGTTTTTCATGAAAATTGCAAACGTCGTTTTTCACGGTCACTACGTCAAACGTCTTGTTTTCTCAATTCTTTCGCTGCGCAGCCCTAACAATGGTATCAGAGCCAGTTTCATTTTTCATGAAAAATTATTGTGCTAACCTTTTTTTATAGCTAAAGTCATTATGATCCGGTTTATTTCATGTTTGAATAAATGGTTTTGTTTATATCATTTATAAATAGTTTACCTCGGTAGTTTTGATTCGAGATTAGTTCGATTGTATGCCTCCGACGTGGGGGCATAGATTTTTGCGATGTAATCTATTATGTCATTCAATTTTTTCTGGATTTATATTATAATTGAATCACCGATCGAGAATTAAAAAAAAGAGGCGATGACAATAGATTTTTTAGCAAGCAGTGGTGCCAACTTTGGGGGCCGTTTTTAGGGCTTTCAACAACCATTTTCATTGCAATTTTTTCCCTAAGATTAAATATGTTCGATGCTCTATCTATGGTGGTTTGGTGGTAGTTCGACAGCGGCTGCAAGGCAGTTAAGACGGAGTACGAAGTCGAGGTGTTACTGTAGGGGGTACTGTAGTGGTGCGACTTTCACAGATTTTTTTGGGGCCTTCCACATCATATTTCAGCACCATTTTGCTGGAATCGAGAGCGTATAGTGGCCAAATGAGGCTCGGAATAGTGGCAGCACAAAGCTATCAGATTCAGCAGAATCTGTGGCAGTGGGTATAAGGGCTATTTGGGGCTTCTTCTTCAGTTTTTTTTCGGCGTTCCAGTGGTGATCCGAGGTTGTGACGGTGATCCAGAGGTTGAGGATAAGGGCCGAGTCTCTGACGACTCCATTAGGGTTCTAAAACTCTAGCTGTTTAATCTTTAATCCGATACCGTCAGATTAAAAGATTAAATGGATGGACCGGATCATAATGACTTAATTTATTTAATTTTATCATTTATTTTATTATTTATTTATTTATTTGCATGGATGGTGTTTTATTTTATTTATTTTTTCTTTTATGCATGATTTATTTAAATTAAGGGTATATTAGAAAAACAATTTTATAAAATAAATTATCCAAGTAATTTTTTAAACAAAAAAATAGATAAATAATTAATTATTTAATTTTTGTTATTAGGGAAATTTTTTATAAAACCTGAGTAATTAATTTTCTTTCGCAAAACTAAATAAGGTAAAACTTTTTTTATTTTATTTTAATTAAACATGAAATACTTTAATTGATTAAAAAATCGGATTCAAATTTTAATTAAAAAATTAGATTTTATTTAATAATTTAAAATAAACAAAAGGAATAACTCTCGGATTTTTAAAAGATTAAGTGAGAGAAGAGTTTAGTAACAGATAAATCATATGGTCTCCATCACACGTTTGTTGGAGATATGATTATAACTCGTGTGCCAGCTTTGATTTCAGTCTCCCTAAAGAAGGGCTATAGTCATAGCATCTCTGACATGAATCTCCGAAAGGAGTAAATTTGAAAATTGTACAAAATAGGGTTCGCTTACACCAGGCCCCCGGTTTTGACAAAGGATTTTCAAATTGATTATGATGGTTATACACTTAACCCATGAATAATTATATCCTCCCTAAAGAGTCACTATTTTTATTTGTGGGGACAAACGTTAATTTGCTGTTTAATTTACTTTGAATGTTCTATTTCTAGTAAAATTCGGGATAGTTCTTTGTTCATTGATTGCTAGACGTCCACACTACGTGACCTATCAATGATGTGACTCTGGACGAATGGCTTTTATTATGATATTTAGTTCCGAAATAAAATTAATAGACTGACTTATTTGTCCAGACGGGGATTGGTTAGTAGACGTCTACACTATGTGACCTACATAATCACAAATAATTTAAGGGCTCAATAATTCTTTTTAAATTAAAAGGTTGAGGGATCCTAAAATTTTCAAAGAATTAATTTTTTTTTCTCTTTTGTTTCTTAGGATTTAATAATGGGATTATTCAATTCACTTGCGGCAATACTTAAGGAACACAAATTAACTGGGCTAAATTTTATTACATGGAAACGAAATCTCGATATAGTCCTAACTTCTGACGATTATAGGTTTGTATTGTATGATCCATGTCATCCCGCTCCTCATAGTGGATCAACTGAACAGGAGATCCAGGACTATGAAAAGTGGAATAAGGCTGATCGGATGGCTAGCTATTACATCTTGGCATCTATGTCGGATGTTCTGTAAAGCCAGTATCAGACCATGACATCTGCACCTGAGATCATGATCAACCTTACAGAAATGTCTGGTGATCAAGGTCAGGCAACAAGGCTAGTTCCCATGAGGGCTCTCATGAATATAATGATGGTGGATGGTACACCTGTAAGGGACCATGTTTTAAAGATGATCGGTCTTCTTAACAAGTTGGAGGTCCTTGGAGCCGAAATCATTACGGAATCCCAAATCAATATCATGATCCAATCACTACCTTATGCATTTAAGAAATTCTGGCTAAATTATACTATGAACAAACTCAATTTTATTTTTCCAAAATTAATAAAAGAACTGCAGGCAGTGAAATATTTAATCCCCAAGTCAATCTATGAATTTGTTGCAGAAAATGCTTCCTCTTCTAAGCTTGAATCTGGTAAGAAGTAGAAGAATGGACAGCAACAGGAAAATGTACAAAAGGTTGGCAAGCCCAAGGCATCAGTTACCAAGGCAAAGGTAAATATGCCTAAGAGTAAGTGCTATTACTGTCAGAAATCGGGTCATTGGAAGAGGGATTGTCCTAACTGGAAGAACAAGTAAGCTGCAGGTATTGCTTTTTCTTTAGTTGTTGAATCATGTTTAGAAGTTGTATCTATGAAAATCTGGTGTATAGATACAATAGCCACTAATCATGTCTGCAATTTTCTGCAGAGGTTCCAGGTGACCAGATAGCTTAGAGAGGATGAGGTATACCTTCAGATGGGGAACGACTCCCAGGTGTTTGTTGTTGTAGTGGGAGACATAGTTCTTACTTTAAGTGGAAATAGGTGTTTATTTTTAAAGAACATTTTATATGTACCCCAAATCTGGTGGAACATAGTTTCGGTTTCCTGTTTGGGGATTGAGGGATACTCTGTTTCTTTTAATAATCACTTTTGTAATGTTATGGTTGGAAAACAATTTATCTATCGTGGTACATTAGATAATGCTCTTTATATTTTACATCCTATTATTTCTACTGATAAAAACAACGAGGTGATAATTTACATGTTTTATAACTTAAAATGAAAGATTCTTCTTTGAACCAAATACTATTTTAACATCTTCATTTAGGTCATGTTAATCTAAAGAGGATACAAAGACTCGTTGAAAATGGATCTTTAGATTCATTCGAAGTGAAGGTACTTCCAATATGCGAATCATGTTTAGAGGGTAAGATGACCAAGAGGTTGTTGACGGCCTGGAGACTTAGTGCCAAAGAAGTATTAGAATTGGTTCATTCTGACGTATGTAGTCCCATTAATATCTAGGAAAGATGTGGGTGATCGGCACTCAAAAGTGATGATTTAATCCCATTATTTACACTAGGTTAGCCCCGAGATGTTATTTAATATTATTTTTTTGTAGTGTTTTTGTGTTTAGATAGGTTTTGGAGACAAAATTCAAAACTACGCCAAAGTAGCACCAAAACAAGCAACTAAACAACACAAGTCCACAAGTGAAGAAAAAGATCAAATGACCAAGACAAGCTCTGTCCGGACGCCCATAGCACTCCGTCCGGATGCTATCGCCCATCCCCGTCGCGACAAAGGGCCACTTCCGTCAGGACGCATTCACCAACTTCCGTCTGGATGCACGACCATTTCTGTCCAGACGCACGACCATCAGGTCTTAATCCAAGAAGGGCTCCAACTTCTGGAAATCTGTAAATAGACCCCCACACCCCTCATTTCTGACATCCCAGTTTACGGACGAAAATTCTTCTACACCTATCTAATTATAATTCTGACCCCTCTAAACCAGTACTGGAAGGTCCGATTCTTGATGAGGAACTGTCAATACTAGTCGACAACAACTCGAATATGGTTTCTACCCCGACCATGCATGGCTAAGGTCCTTTTTTACCCCGGGTTCAAATGAATGCCGAGTTTTGTAATTTAGGAGTAGATTAATTTTATTATTTTATTTTAGCCTTTTGTAATTGATTCGTTATGCAACAA
>JAULLG010097785.1:279-19813 GCA_035668355.1 Sarracenia leucophylla
CAAATGAATTAAAAAGTTTTCTATTTTCTTTCTCAGTATTTAATATGGGGTCATTTAATCCACTTTCGACGAATCACAAAGAACATAAACTAATTGGACCTAATTTTATCAAATGGAAATAAAATCTCTATATTATCCTGATTTTTGACGATTATAGGTTTGTGTTATTTGACCAAGTCAACCCACTCCTAATAGTGGATCTTTTAATAGGAGATCCGATACTATCAGGATTGGTTAAAGACTAATAGGATGGCACATTGGTATATCTTAATTTCTATGTCAGATGTTTTGTATAACCAGTTTTAGTCCATGGAATCTACTGTTGATATGATCTTTAGAAATGTTTGGCGATCAAGATCGGGTAGCGATGTAGGTTACCGTGATGGGTCTTGTGAACACGAATATGGCATAGGGTACACTAGGGAGGGACCATGTTTCGAAGATCATCTATCTTGTTAATGGGTTAAAGGTCCTTGGAACCGAAATTGATGGGGAAACCTAGGTTAATATCGAGTTCCAATCACTATCAGATTCGTTTTAGCAATCCCGCGTAAATTTTCATTAGCGAAATTATTGAAAGAATTAAGGGCAGTGGAGGGTGTTATCCGATAGTCGGCCCAGGTGTTTATTGCACAAAATGTTTCTCCTTCTAGGCTAAGAGGTGGTAAGAAGAAGAATAATGGGGTGCAACAGGATAATGCACAAGTGGATGATGGCTACGAGCCGTAAACTACCAAGGCAAAAGGTTAAGGTGCCTAAGTGTAGTTGATATTACTATCAGAAACCGGGATATTAGAAAATAGATTGTCCTAACTGGAAGAACAAGGCTTACCTTCAAGAAGGGTATGACTCCTAGGGACTGCTATTGTAGTGGGAGATATAGTTCAAGGTTTTAGTGAAAATAGGTGTGTAAATTTTAAAGAACATTTGTATATACCACAAATCAGAAGGAACTTAGTTCCAGTTTCTTGATTGGGCGATGACGGATATTGTGTTTGCTACAATAAGTAATTTTGCAATATTGTGTTTGGCAAACACTGTATCTATCATGGTACATTGGATAATGGTCTTGATATTTCACACGATATTATTTCTACTATACAAAATGATGAGGTGAATAATTTACATGTTTTACCACTAAATAAGAAAGGTTCCTTGTTGAACCTAACACTACTTTTGCATCTTTGTTTAGGACACCTTAATCTAAATAGGATGCAAAGACTGGTAGAAGATGGACCTTAAGGTTCATTGGAAGTGGAGACACTTCTAGTCTGCACGTCCTATTTAGAGGGTAAGATGACCACGAGGTCATTCACGGCCAAGGGACTTAGAGCCAAATAAGTGTTAATAGGTTCATTCTGGTACATATGGTCGGAAGAACAACTAGGTAAGAGGTAGGTAAAACCGCATGATCTGATCACGGTTATAAATATCTCTTTTGGAGTTCAAGGGACTACTTGTCAGATGTGGGATTGCACCCCAGTTGGCTGCACTAAGGATGCCTCGGTATAATGGTGCAGCGGTAAGAAGGAATATGTTCCCTAAGGAGATGGTAAAGTACATGGTAAGTTATTTGGATTTGGCACATTCATTTTTGGGCTTTGCATTAGAGACAACGGATTTTATTCTGAATTTGGTACATGCTAAGACATTTCCCAGTGACCCTATGGAGTTGTGGACAAGGCGGAGGTAGAGTCTTAAACATCTTCGGATATGGGATATGCGCATCATACGTGTTTGTGGGAAATGTAACTATGGTGGAACCAAAGAAAGGAGTTTGTTTCTACATAGGGTACCCTAGAGGAGCTAAGGGTGGTTTATTTTATAATCGTAAGAGTCATAGGGTATTTGTTAGCATAAATACAAGATTCTTGGAAGAGGATTATGTAATAAATCACAAACCCCGGTTACAAGTTGTTCTAGAAGAGGTTAGGACTGATAACCTGGTACAACCGGATATCATACCTGATGAGTGGAGTGAGACACCACCTACCACGAGTACAGATGAGGGTCCTCGTCATAGTAGGAGGGTTGTTCATCAACCTGAGAGGGATAAGTTCTAGGGAGAGTCTCTGGACAGGATCCCTGAAGAACTAGTTACCAAGCCCCGGAACAACAATGAGGCACTTCAAGACAAGGATGCGGTCTTATGACAATAGGCTATAGAGTCTGAGATAGAGCCTATGTACTGTAATAAGGTCTGAGAACTTGTAGAACCGTTAGATGGGATAAAATCCATTGGTTAAAAATGGATCTACAAGAAAAAGAGAGGAGTCGACGGGAAGGTTGAAACCTTCAAAGCTTGGCTTGTTGCGAAGGGGTTTACTCAGAAAGAAAGGGTTCAATTATGATGAAACCTATTGACCGATAGCCATGCTTAATTCTATCCGGATTCTCTTATCCATTGTTGCAAATCTCGACTATGAGATTCGACAAATGGACGTCAAGACAACTTTCCTTAACGGAAGTCTTGACGGGAGCATCTATATGATGTAGTCAGATAGGTTCATAGAAAAGGTTCAGGAGCACATGTCGTGCAAACTTAAGAGATCCAGTTATGAACTTAGGAAAGCATCAATGTCTTGGAATACTTGATCTGACAAGACGATCAAAAGCTTTAGCTTTGATCAAGTGTTGTATCGAATATTGTGTGTACTGGAAGCATGATGGAAATAAGGTAGTGTTTCTAGTCATCTATGTTGATGACATACTCCTAATCGCCAATGATGTGGGGTTGTTATCTTGGGTTAAGGTATGGTTGTCAAGTCAATTTGAAATGAAGGACTTGGGAGAAGCAGGCCAAATCCTTGGTATCAACCTCTTACAAGATCGATCACGTAGGATGTTAGGCTTATCCCATGCCCGTTATACTGACTTGGTTATTACTTGTTTTGGCATGGAAAATTCCAATAAAGGATTTCATCCTTTCAGATATTGAATTACTCTATCTAGGGATCGATGTCCTAGAACGTCCCAAGTGATAGAGAGAATGAGAGCTATTCCTCGACGATAGGAATTCCCAGGTACACCATACTCTGTATTGGACCAGATATCAGTTATGCCATAGGCACGGTGATTTGCATGGTTATGTTTCATCTGGGAGACTGTATAACATAAAGATGTTGTGCTTTGCATAGTTACATCTGCGGACAACCTAGCAGGTTCTTTTACTCAGGTAAAAGGGTTAGGTGTCAGATGGGCTCCTGCATGGCTTTGAATATAAGTGGGAGATTGTTAGGATAGTATACTTAAAAGCCATATTTTTATGTATTTTTATCTATGATCCCTGGAATAATAAAGAGAAACAATTGATATGGTTTGCATATCATGTTTCATATTTATTATATGTATGATATGAGTATGCATAGTCCGTATATTTTTTCTAGTATTTGACTCGTCACATGAGGTGGGTAAAATCAGGTCAAAGGTTCTGACTAAAATACAAGTGGACTCAAAACCGCAATGGACCCAAACAATCCATTGGTACAGTTGTAGCACATCGTTATATTAGCTGATCTTGGTTGGGTCGAATGGATCGAATTCTGGTCTTCGAATTTGATGTTCGTGATTGATGTGTTAGTACACTGGGAGTGTTTTGAGTAGGATCTTTAGGATGATCAATTCTATACAGATTATATGAATTGATGTTCAAATGATGTTCAGTGCTTTGAGTCACCAATGGCTGGGATTTCTATAGCGAGATCAATATGACCAGTGGGTTGGGTACTGTCATTGTTTGTTCGATGATTGATAATCAACTAACGGAAACCACGTCCGACTTAGGTTGAGGAGTTCCACCTCGTGTGCTTTGCTTATAAGTTTGACTATGCCAAAATAGGCCAATGGATCGTTTGATCCGGCATACTCAATAAGTTAAACGGTACGGGTGGGAGGAAAAGAGGATTTTCAAACCGGGTTGTCAGTAACCTAATTCCATTCTTGGGAAGCCATATCTTAAATATCGGGAGACTACAGTGCATTTGATAATTGGAAAACTCAAGACACAAATCGAGTTTAAGGCTGTGAGTTCAGTCAAGACCTTTAGTGGAATGAGTCTTGATTCGTACAAGAAAATGATCTAACTCAGGGATTGAGTTAATGATGTCCGATTTTCTCGTACAGTTAGCACGAATCCTATACTTCCTCGTGATCCCTCTCGTAGCCTGATTATATGCGTGGAATATTTCTTATTGATTTTGTTAATTATTTAATTTTATTCGATCGTCGGTTTTTTCGCCGAGACGGTCGCGATATTAAATTAAATATTCAAGGGCATTTTTGGTATTTGGCACACCTAAGAATTTAATCCTTTGGTGGCCGGCCCTAGGGAAATAATTACTTAAGTATATTTTTTAAGATATATTTAAATATATCTTGGAAGCAAAATATTTAGAAGTGAAAATTTGGTGGAGACCTTTTAGGAGAAAATTTAGATTTTTTCTCTCTCTCTCTCTCTCCTCCCTTTAGTGGGCCATGGTATAGATATATTTTATATATTATTCTATGTATATATATTATGTGGAATATATACGGAAGAGATACATATGTATCTCAAAATATATATGCATTAATATATATATATATATATATATATATAATAAAATGAGGGAATAAAATATATATACAAGATATATTTTTGTCGTAGAGACGGTGCCCACACACTGCAGTCGTTGTAGCGCATCCAGGATATACGCGAGAAGATCGTAAGGTGGTCTCGCCTCAACGTGGAACTCTAGAAACTTTACAACAAAGTTTGGATCGGTAAACTTCTATCCTGTTCTATGTATGTTTTGCTTATTCATGAAAAATGCAAATTTTAGGGGTTTTTACTGCCCCATAATCAATCCGAAAAACACTTTTTTTAAAACATCCCCTGCACTGGCTCTAACAGTAACACTCATAGCATTGAATGCCGTAAGATTTCTTACAGGTAGAGGAGTTGCTAAACTTCTGATCACTCCCACTTTGAGAGAATTTCTTGGAAGGGAATGTTGCATAAGGAGATGGTTGACTAGAGATATTCATTTTCTTGTACATAAAAAAATTTAAAGATTTTCATTGCAAGAAGGGCTAACTCTTCCTCGTCAAAATATTTTCTATTGTCATCGTTATCAGAAGGATTGACTTGAGTAGACATTAAGGCTACACCCTTCCAGAAGCTATATGAGATTTTGGGAGTGGTGAGATGGTTGATCTCAGAGGTTTGAAATTTACCTATTAACTCTTCAACCTTGATCAAATCTACGTCATAGCTTTCTTTAGTAGCAATCACCTTAGGCGTAAATTTTTCAAGTAAGGACCTAAGGATTTTCCTTACTATTTTAGAAGGTGTGAGGGGTTCGCCTAACACAAAAAATAAGTTAACTGTCTCACTAAGGTTGGAATAAAAGTGGTCAAAGGACTCACTTTTAGATAATCTATGATCTTTGAACCTAATTTTCAAAACCAAAAAAAAGTTCTTTTAACCTAGTACTCAACATTTGGAGTTTAGAGATTTTAACAGTTTGGGTTGCCTCATGGGTTGCTTGGAGGATATCTCAAGTCTCCTTGGCAGTTTCACAGTGTAAGTCCAAGAGAATTCACTAGGACGCAAAGCATTATAGATGACACTACGAGATTTATAATTAAACTCCTAACATGAATTGTCAGTAGGTTCCACTAAAACTTGGTTTTGAGCCTAATCTCATAAGTGGTGGCATCTTTAATAGTAGACAATTCGTAGCCATATTGTACTAACCTCCAAACCCTAATCCCCATGATGTTAAGGAAAGCCCTCAACATTTCTTTTCAATATGGATTATTGTTGTCGTCAAAGCATGATGGTGGAGTAATAGAAAGGCCCTCACGTTTTATCATAGGGTTCATCGCAAACTACGAATCTACTGAGGGGGTTAGTCCTAAAATTGAGAACCAAGCTCTAATACTAATTGAAATTCGCTATGAGCTAATAAATTAACCAAGAATGGTGTGAATAGGTTAAATGCTAGTAAATTAAAAATTAATTCAATTAATTAAGAATTTATTTTCCTATCTAAACAAAATGATTTGTGAGATATGGACAAGATAAAAAATAAAACAATAAACGTACCAACAACCACACGAACACATAATATATGTGAAAATCCAAGTGTATACCCCCATGATAAAAATCGTGGCATTAACATATAAAAATACACTACTAATCAAAACATTATCAAGAAATACAAGAGAGGGGACTCACCATCATATACATATGGCCACCTAATTTCGTTTTCTTGATGTAGCTCCCAAAGCACCATCTTTGATTCCATAGCCATCACAAAAGCACCTCCCGATCTTTGTCTTCCAATGGCTTCAAATTCACTCGGCCAAATTTGCGTGGGCCAAGTGTAATGGGTGGAAAAAGATGGTTTTATTAACTACACAACCTAGACAAGAGCAATAACTACCATAAGAGAAAGTTTAATACCTTAGGTTATTACAATGATGAGCATTGATGGAGGTTTGAATGCAAAGGGTTAGAAAGAAAATAGAGCCTGCAAAATTAGATGAATACTTAATGCATAACCCTAGCCAACGAATCCTTATCTTTTGTATACAAAGGGTGCTAGAATTTCATTGGATGATGAAATCTTTGAGGGGGCACCCGAATACCTTACGAGCGCACTTCAGAGCTTGTTGGGCACTCGAGCGCTCTATAAGCACATTTAATTTTCTGTCATTTTTTGAAACGACACAAGAGCAAAGAAGAGAGAGGAACAAGGGGCGCTTGGGGTGCATTGTGAGCGCCTTGTGAGAACCCTTGTTTCTCAACTTACTACTAAATAATAATCACATTTAAATCTAGGTGCTCTTAGAGCGCTTGGGCACTCTACGAGCGCCAATGCCCAATTTTCAAATTTTTATGCATTAAGTATTCTAGGGTAACATACAACTCTAGTGCATGAATCCTTGGTATTCTAATGTATGAGAAATGATATGTACATGTGGATGTGTTCATTTGGCGAACAATACCTTATACAAGGTTCGTGACGAGTCTATCGAGTATAATCTGGACAAAGTACTTAGACTCAAACACCCGAAACTTCAAACCAAAAATAATGGTATAGTGACTTAGGTTTTGAACTGAGCCCGAAAATAGCCAATTATGCTAACAATGATGCCTCAGATATTTTCACTTAATGTAAGCACCATGTGTCATCGTCTATTTAATACTCGAAGAAAATCTAATAGTATCTCCTCAATAAGGAAAAAAATATATAGTTTTTTGGGATACTCATCGGCACTCAAATGTGATGATTATAACCCGTTAACTACACTAGTCTAAGCCCAAGATTTAAATTATTAAAATATTCTTGTGGTGTTTTTATTTATAAGGCAGGTACATGTGATAAGATGTGAAAGGTAGATAAAACAAATAAGTAAACAAAATGAGATGAAAGATGACAAAAACTACCTAGGCCCTTCAGCCGGGTCACAGCTTGTCTCGAAAAAAAATGCTCACTTCCATTTGCACGGTAGTCACTTCCATTCGGATGGTAGACGCTCATAAGACAGGCTTCGAAAAATGACTGAAATACTGCAAAAATTTTGTAAATATATCAAGAGTCATATCAAAACATATAAATTCCAAAATATGATGAAATCATACATTCTCAATCACTCTCTGACCTTCTGAGATGTCGATTGACAACAACCTTGCTATAGATTCATGCCCAACCAATCATGGTTATGTTCAATCTCCCTCGGGTCTTGATGAAACCAGACCCGGGTATAATAGGAGCAGATTAACTTTTATTTTACTTTAGTTTTATGATTGGATTCGTTATATAACTATATTCTTCATACTGATGACATGTTTGATCGATGGATTTGTATTTTTTAATATACTTTAATTCCATTTATGATTTCTGTAATTTCATTAAATGTGGGTCACATAAATGCATTTATTGATATTCAAATACTCGAAAATAAAATAGTCTATGCCTCAATAAGACGATTTGTGCTCCAGACGAATCATGCTATAATCATTTTTAGGGCATGTCAGGTTTGAGATTTGGGATATGTATTGTTTAACTTGAGATATCTTATACTTTGACATTACGGATCGTACTCCGAACGACCCTTTCCCTAATCTTAGATTGAATATGCCTTGTTTTCATTTGAATGTATGTTCTTGATCATCCATATCAGTTATGACATGATATAATGGAATCTAATCTAAAAGGTAAATAAAATATAAGTTAATCCAAACAAGAATCGTAAGTAGAGGTGAATTCAAGATCTATAGAATCTTTCTCAAAATAAATCTTTCTCTAATTATATTTTCTCATATTTTAGTATTACAGTTTTAATTTATAGTTTCTCTCATAATAGAATTTTAGCAGACAATCAAGATCTAAGAATTTTTTAAATAATTACTTTAAAAAATTGCAATTAAAATTTTTTGTTTAACTAAAAGATGTTCTAATATCCTTGCGAAAACAATACCGGAATTCTCTGCTATTCTACCCAATAATATTAAATATTGGTTTAAATTAATTAAATTGGCATGGTACGATAACAGATCAATTATTGGCATCGTTGTCGGGATTATTTTTGGCACCACCAAATATAAATTATTTAATTAAAATGTTTAATTTAATTTTTTTATTTTTATTTTTGTTCTGGTGTATATATTTATTTCTTTTTGCTAAAAAGTGCTTCGGTTTGAGATCACCGAATTTCTGTTGAAAAATTGAAATTCAAAAAATTCCAACCCATTGCCTGTCCGAGCACCCATCCCGACGCAAACAATCTGGAGCGCCATCGTCCGGATACTGACCCTTTTGTCCGGACGCCTCTCGGGTTTCTGCCTTACTATATTTCTGTTACAGGGACAACATCGTTCCATGCTTGGCCAACGTTCTTTACAATTTGACTTAGCACCTTTTGATCCTAAAATTGAAAAAACCTTTAGTCATGACTAAGCAACCTTAAACTCAACCCCTTTCCCCCGATCTCCCATGAGTACTCAAACATCAACCACGGATGACGACCCTGCTACTAACATAAGTGGCGATCAGGCCCGAAATCAGCAAGAAAATCAGGTTGATCAGATAGACCAGTATCTGAAAGCACTGATGGAATATTACAATCCGACATCATACTAATCACACACATATTTAGGGCCCTTACATTGGCACCGACAAGTATGAAATAAGACCGAATGTCTTGCAGATGCTTCCAGTACTTCATGATCACAACACTGAAGATTCATGCATATATATAAACGAGTTTCTCAAAATATGTTCAACAATGAGACTTAATAACCTATCTGAGGATGCCCTTCACATGAAACTATTCTCATTCTCCTAAAGAGACAAAACTAAGCATTGGCCTAAGTTACTATAACCTAACATAATCACCTCATGGGCTAAACTTCAGCAGGAATTCCTCGGGAAATTCTTCCCTATTGGCAAGACCAATCAGATATGTCGTGCCATCATGAATTTTTTTCAACAAGATGGCGAGACCTTTCATAAAACATGGGAACACTTCAAGGATCTTATCAGGAGTTGCACACATCATCAAGTACTCATGTGGTAACTTGTGAAAAACTTCTATGAAGGATTACTAACCCAACATCAGCAATACATTAGCGCCTCGTGCATGAGCACGTTTATGATGAACAATGCGACCGAAGTGTGGCTTATCTCGAAAAGTTGAACAAGAGCTCACAACACCGAGCTTTAGTCTCATACACTACAAGGTCAATAGCTCAAAAGACTCAAGGTATTTATAATGTGAATCATAATACCATACTCAGCAATCATATATTGTCTTTGACCCAAAAACTCGATCAATTGCTGACAACTAGCATACCCATAGCCCAGCCACCCCCTTCAATTATTTAGGATGCGTGTATGTTACGTGCCAGCCCAGCACACTATGTCATAGAGTGTCTTTCTACTGACCAATTCCTAACATTAGTTCAAGAGCATGTAAATTCCACCCAAGAATTCCCCAGACCAGGTAATAACCCATATTCCAACACCTATAACCCTAGGTAGAGGTGTCACCCAAACTTCGTTTGGTGGACACAACAACCAATATGTAGAAACCAATGAAACCAAGCACCTAGGCCCACGTACAATAATTCTTGTAACCAACCGACCTATTGTTCTTCACAACAATAAGTACCTACCCCGATCCCTTGAGCTCCAAGCGTTGAGGAAATAGTTCTTAAATCGTTAAAATAATTGGACACAAAGATTCAATTTTTATGCTCCAACTCTTAGTCTATAGTCAAGTTAAAGACCCATGTCAGGCAGATGGCAGCTACGTTTAACCATCGCGAGGGCAAAAAATTGGCTAGAGACTTGTCCACCTAAGCCGAGATCAACGAACAGTCGAGGAGTCGTCTGATGACTCTAAGCCTCGTCAGCCATTCCCAACTCCTAGAGTGTCTGATGATGTGCGTCCCCCACTCTTTGACCCATCTGATGACCTACTTATCACTACTACAGTCCTATCATAAGAACCGAGAGCACCATTTTCTATGTGTCTCAACAAGCCAACAACATTGCGAAAGAAAGAGACTCTAATGAACAATGTGCTTAAACTATTCATGCAAGTCAAAATAAATATACCCCTTAGCGTAACAAAATAAGTACCATCCTATGCCAAATTCTTAAAAGACTTATGCAATTAAGAGCATGGGACGAAGACCATCATCCATAAGAAAGTCCTCATAGCCGAGCATGTTAGTTCCTTCGTTAGCTACGACATGATCCTAAAGTTGAAAAATCTATGGGTACCCACTACTTTATGTGTCGTTGTTGATCAACAAATCAACCAAGTACTCTTGGACTTAAGAGCCAGTGTGAACCTCATCTCGTACTATGTATACGAGTAATTTGGTCTCGGTGAGCTTAAACCTACACCTGTTTCCCTCTAGTTAGCTGACAAGTCATTAAAAATTCCACACTAAATCATAGAGGTCGTACTAGTCTAAGTTGATAAGTTCCTCTTCCCTATTGATTTCATTGTGTTAGACACCGAGCCAGACTTGAACACGGGGAGATAGACTACAGTAATTCTTAGACGTCCTATTTTGGCCACAGTAAACGCCTGCATTAATTACCATCCTGGGGTCATAAACGTCTCATTTGGGAATATGAAGCTCCACATTAACATGTTTCATGCTTCTCATTAATCTTCTATGAAAATCGAATGTTTTATTGTTGAAAAAATTTGAAGAGGCAACTAAGCGAGCCCTTCCTGTAATCTTTATAGATGATCGTGTTGAGGCCTATTTAGCCTATTTTATGGAGGACATCTTTGATCTTGACCCTTATTTTTCTGAATCCGAAATCAACCTAGAAATGGCTAGTTACCTAAACACGCCTCTATAGGTGTCTCATTTTGAAGACCTTCCCTTACTTTCCTCTGTCCCCTCCAAACCTTCCTTGGATTCTCCACCAATGCTTGAGTTAAAGCCACTTTTGGTTTCACTCAAATACACCTTTATAGTTCCCGACAGCACCCCCCAGTCATCATTGCCTCAGATCTTTCATCCGATCAAGAAGAATGACTAACTGAGGTGTGGAGGACTTACAAGAGAGAAATAGGTTGGACAGTAGCAGACTTAAAGGTGATAAACCCGTCAGTTTGCATACATCGCATCAACTATGAAGAAGATTCCAAATGGAATCCAGAGAAGTAATGATAATTGAACCCTAATATGAAAAAAGTCATTAAGTAGAAGGTAGTAAAATTACAAGATTTGGGTATCATTAACTGCATTTCAGATAACGAGTGGGTGAGCCCAACCCAAGTTATTGCAAAGAAATCATCGCCCATTGTAGTTTTGAATGAGAAAGGAGAGTCGATACAAAACTACACCACCACTTGGTGGCGCGTCTGTATAGACTATAGAAAGCTAAACGCTATGACACGGAAAGATAACTTTTCGCTACCATTCATTGACCAAATCTTGGAATGTTTATCAGGTCAAAGCTTCTAATGCTTTCTGGATGGCTACTCTGGCTACAACCAAGTGTCACTATATCCTGAGAACCCGGAGAAAACGACATTCACTTGTCTGTTTGGCACATTCACTTATCGGCACATCCTATTTGGACTCTGTAATGCATCGGCCACATTTGAAAAGTGCATGATGTCTATTTTCTCTGACATGGTTGAAATTTTTTTTAGAACTATTCATGGATGATTACTCCGTGTTTGGAACCTTAGTGTTAAAGAGATGGTTAGAGACAAATCTAGTACTTAGTTGGGAGAAAAGTCACTTCATGGTCTAGCAAAGGATTCTATTGGAACACAGTCTCCAAGAGAGGAATGAAGGTCTATAAGTCCAAAGTTGACCTTATATCTAATCTTTCGTCCCCATCATCCGTTAAGCAGATCTGCTCATTTTTAGGGCACACCAGTTTCTACCATCAATTTATTAAAGAATTCTCAAAAATCTCTAAACCCATGTGTGATCTTCTCCCTAAGGATTTCACATTCGTCTTTGATGAAAAATGGAAAAATGAATTTGAGCAACTTCGAGATGCCATGTCCATGGCTCTCATTTAGCAGTCACCAAATTGGTCCATTCCATTTGAAATCATGTTTGACTCATCGATTATGCCGTCGAAGCTATATTAGGATGAACCGAGAAAATAATTCCACACACCATATTCTACACCACCAAGACTCTGAACGATGCATAAATGAACTACACTACTACAAGAAGAGAGCTACTAGTACAAGTATTTGCATTGGATAAATTGCGGTCAAATCTACTGGGGTCAAAGGTGGTAGTCTACACCGACCACGCATCCCAGGAAGCACCTACTGGAAAAGAAAGAAACCAAACCAACACTTATTCACTAGATGCTACTCTTATAGGAATTTAATATCCAGGTCCATGGTATAAAAAATGTACCAAAAACTCTGTAGCATATCATCTCTTCTGACTTGTAGTCTAGCCCCTTACTGACCCAGTTCCTATTAGAGGCTCATTCCCAAACGGGCAACTTTTTCCGGTTAAAGCCACCGAACCACCTTACTATGCAAATGTCATTAATTATCTAGTGGTATGCCGCACACCGACAGACTGGTCATAGCAACATAATGACAAGATCTTCTCTCAAGTTAAATATTACTTTTAGGAAGAACCAGAGTTTTTCAAGTTTTGCTCGGATCAAGTCATGAGGCGTTGTGTCCCTGAAAGTAAGGTGGCAAGCATCTTGAAGTTCTATTATTCACTCACTTGCAGTGGACGCTTTAATGGAAAGAAAACAGGCTGGTCTTCCTTCTTCAAAGATGTGCATGAGTTTCGTCGATGTTGCTATGTTATCAACAGATTAACACTATTTTTGCCAAAGATATGATGCCCCTAAACCCAATTTTGATAGTCAAAATTTTTTACATATAGGTCATTGATTTTATGGGACCATTTCGACTATCTTTTGGCTACGAGTATATACTCATCGCGGTGGATTACGTATCCAAATGAGTCAAAGCAATGGCCACCAAATCGATCGATAACAAGGTTGTGATCAACTTCCTTCAAAGTATCATCTTCTCTCAATTTGGATTTCTTCAGGCTATCATCAGTGACGAAAGAACGCACTTTATGAACAAATATTTCACTACCTCACTTCGACGTTACTCAATCTCATATAAAGTAGCCACTCCACGTCATCCACAAACTAGTGGCCAAGTTGAAGTATCCAACAGGGAAATAAAGAACATATTTAACAAAACCATCTATCCCGATCATAGAGATTGGTCCAAGAGACTGGATGACGCTATTTAGTTCTAAAGGATCATGTACAAGACCCCTATTGGAATGTCCTCATATCGCTTAGTTTTTGTTAAATCGTGCCACCAAATGCTAGAAATTGAACACGCATATTGGGCAATAAAGACATTTAACTTTGATAAACCAAACACCGGCGACCACCAGAGACTTCAGCTCACCGAGCTAAATGACCTGGCCAATGTGGCCTACGATAATACCTTGATTAACATGGGCCGAACGAAAGCTCTCCATGACAAACATATACATAAGAAATTGTTCCAACCTCATCAAAAAGTGTGGCTGGTCAATGTCAAGCTCCATTTGCTCCTAAGAAAATTGTAATATCGATAGGAAGGCCCATATGTGGTGACTCGTGTGTTTCGACATGGTGCATACCAACTGCCCAATCCAAAAATGGGCAAGTTCCTCACTGTCAATGGGCAAAGGCTGAAATCATATCTCGAAGGTATCTCAGTAGACCCAGCGGTGGAATCTATCGACATTTCTGATCCTGCACCACCAACCGAGTAATCAGCTCACTAAGTCATGCTAAAGACGTTAAATTTAGCCTGAGCTAGAAGGGAACCTGATCATCATTTTTCTCAAATATGCTTTTGCGCTACACCAACGAGCACATTGATGTGTTCAAGTTGGGGGGTAGCTTACGACTTTAGCTAACTTAGATTAGAATAGTTAATCAATGTAAACTAAAATAAATAGCTACATTAGGTTAGTTAGATAAGTTTGGATTAGCTACACAAGGATAGTCATATAAAAAAATAAAAAATTACCATCCTAACATCCTATCACCGTATAGACGGGACGTGATCTCAACCGTCGTATCAAAAAATATTCTATGTGGAAAACCAAACATTACACCGCCGAGATAGTCTAGACCCCATCCGGATGGCATACCAAATGATGCCCAGTACATAACCACCAAGTCAGAGTCCAGTCAATCAAAAAGTCAAACTGTCCGGATGGCCTATGCCCTGTCCAGACAGAAATCGAATCGATTTGTCAATTTCTAATGGCATAATAAATGCATCACCTCTCAAAAAGGCACAAACAATTAAATTGACACATATCTTCTGGCGGCGTCAACCCCATCCAGATGCAAAATACCACGTCCAAACCCTAAGTGTCCCATCCTGACACCTATTCGAACACTAAAGGTTTCGTCTGATCCTGAATCTAGATATAAAGTCTATGGATTAAAACCGTCTGGATGGTAGCCCACACCATCCAGACACTATGCCCATTTTCCAAAATCTAGAGTGACCCTTGGCATGGCCCCTCTTGAAACGTATATAACCTACCCCCCCCCCCCCCCCCCCCCGGACATTCCCTCCGCCACTCACTATGAAACTCTCTCTCTCTCTCTCTCTCTCTCAAACATTTATACTCCCAACTTTCACACTCTCTAACCCACTCAAAATAGCTTAATAACCAATAAGGTCATCCGTTCACCCACAAAAGCATCCCTTGTTCAACCAAGGACACCAGCACATGAACCCTCAAGTGATTGGGCAAAGATGGATCAAAACATGATGATGCATTTCTCGATTATAGAGCACTATCTCCATTACAGTCGATGCTTGCCAGTAAACATCGCTTTGATGAACTCACACAAACTAGGCGACCTCTTCTGACCATTCAACGTGCCCTACCCACACATCATCCTCCTATTCTACTAGAATATCCAATGGGAGACTCGGTTTAATGCTGATGGCCAACCAGAGGAGTACCTCTCTACTACCGTCAATGGCTACAACATGGAGGTTGACACTCACATCATCGTCGAGGTTTTGGAAATCATCAGAACAGTTAATGACTTGGCCACTGACGATCACAAGCCCATCCACGACTTGGTCGCCCTCTATGTGATGGTCGTCGTTGTCTCTGGAGGTCGAGTTCCTCCAGGATAAATTTTTGTCCACCATGGTGACCTTGCGGAGGATGTATAGTTCCTGGGCATCATCTTCCGCTGCAACATTTTCCCAACCATTCATAAAGACGAGCACCAGAACGACCCCCACCGTGCTCTCTATGCCCTCCACACTGACTCTGTCATCTCCATCCTAAAATGATAGTGGGGCGAATGCAGAGAGCCCTAGACAAACCCAATGTTCAAGACCTTCAGTTCTCCAACATTATAGCCCCCTTTTCTTGTCCTCGATGTAGCACATTATCTCTGACCCTTCTCTGTAGCCAACTCCGAATTGACCGACACTATGGTGGAGGTCTACTAACATGGAAGATAGACCAAGAGCCTCTATGCTCTCGCCCTTCACTCAGATCCACCTGGCCAACATCGGTGTCACACTTTCGAGGTAGAGGCTGAGGCACCAGTGCCCGACGCCCCACCACCTGCCGCCCGACATGCTCCCCATGATCCATCCTCAGCCCGCACCTTCGATGATTCTGAAGCACCATGGATAATGACCACACTAATTACTCAAGCTCCTCTTCTGCCACCTCCGTAAAGGGTGGAAGTCGAGCTCATCATCCATTTGGGACCCCCAACCCTATCAGGTATAGCCCCGCTAACACCATCACCACCTCTTTCATGATTATCCTACCCCGAAAGAACCACGATAACGTCTCCCTAATCGGAGCATTACTGTTCGCAACCACTACCCACCATCACCATTTCCACGATCCCAGATCCATATCTAGACTGGAACCCATTCACTCCATGAGCTGCAAATTCCAACCCAACTTGTATTTTTATTTTTACCTTTCCTCCGTGTCCTTTTTTTTTCTAGTTAAGATCGATCTACAATGTAATAGGCCATTAGCCCATTTTTTGTACATAATTATCAATAAAATTAATACATGTGTTTTTATCCAATGTTTTAATGTTGGATGTGTCTTTTACTATTTTATTTATTTTTATCTTTATATTACACTGCTTTTCATTTTGATGTATGACTTAGATTTTAAATTAAATGTTCACGCATAATCCACATCATAAAAGGAACATCAGCATTACTAAGCAATGACGCTAAATTAGTAAAAAAATTTAATTTTCTATAATTTTATTGTCTATCTTTTTGTGCAATGAGGGCATTGGAACGTTTAAGTTAGGGGTGGAGACTTATTTGCAACAAACATATGCAATAAAAAATTAATTTTTTGAAATTTTCTTTTTTTTTAAACTCTTTTTATTATTTATTTAGTTTTAAAAAAATTTGGACATCACATGTAATCTGAAAATGATTAAACTAAAGTTGTGTGTTATGTGGCACAGATGAGAAAAACAATGATTTTTTTTTTAAGTTACAAGATTTTGATTGAATAATGATTTAAACCAGACCACCAAATATATCATTGCACACTTAGTTGATTTTTTAACTAGCATACAAATAAAAAATTATAATAAGAATAATTAAAAATACATAAATGATAGAGACTTAACCCTTGAAGAGTTTTTGAGACTATCTTTCAATTCGGATGTAATTAAATACATCTGCTCATAAATGTTTTTTGCCTTTAGCCATAATCGTTGATAATCTTGTTATTCTTTTTTGACTGAAATTGAGAATATTAAACAATAAAAAGTTTATCAACAAGTGTGTTATATTTTGGAAAATTATATTAGACAATCTATCTATCTTTAAGCCCATTCATTTATTTTAATTAAACAGTATCCATAGTCCCCCAGTTTACGCCAAATATACACAAATAGTAAGCCTGATTTCTTTTTTTATAACCTAAATAGATTTTAAAATATGCTTATTTGAGTAAATGATAGCTGGAATTGATATTGGGTATATGATACATGGTTATAAGTGATTGAATGAGAAGTGGCTACTAATGATTCATGCCTAAAAATCGACACCTGAGCCTAATTACTTTTTTCTGTTACCCAAATAAATTTCAGAATGTGCTTATTTGAATAAATGATAACCAAAATTGATATTCGATATATGATACATGATTGAAGTGGTTGAATGATATATGGCTACTAATGATTTGTGCCTAAAAATCAGCATTTGAAAAGTGCATATAAGATGGAAAACATTGATACTTGAGATGATATAATACAGTGTTTAGTGATGACATAATACCATGTTTTGTGGTGACATGAGACATATAATTGATGGTTCAGGATATGAGTTATGATTTGATATGTGGAGTATTGTGATGTATTTTCTTACAATCCTTTAATTCAAGAAGCATTATACACTTTGACCAAGTCAACAAAAGCTTCCCTACCTAACGCTACAACCGAAAATAAACATCTAATTGATCTTAAAATATAACGTAGTTTGAATAAGCTAAAATCAATTCTCAATACTCACGATTCCAGTCACGAGATTTTGTGTCATTTTCTCTAAAACTATGTTATTCAGTGTCAAAGTTATGTGTTAAAATATTTCATTGATACTTATCACCTCTACAACATACCATAAATGTATAGATTATGGCATGTTTCAAAAAGAACTATTCTAAGTGTATAACCAGTGAGAACTGAAGTCGAGATCTAGTTACTTTAATTATATAAGTTTGATTGATTCAGAAGCTTATTTGTTGATGACTAACTAAGTTCATACGCACACACCAACACACATCAGGTGTAATGTTGAGAAAATTATCATGAAAAAATTCTATAGCTTAAAGGTGGTTCTTTTTAAAAGTCGGGGATAGAAAGGTTTGTTGGAAATTGATGCGGAAGCACCGTAGATTTAATAAAAAAAAATTTGAAACCGTACTCGTTTTTCATGAAACTAAAGATACTAATCTACATAGACAGAAACAATACCTACGTGTGATTTTCGAAAATCACTACCAAAATATCCACGTCGCATTTGAGACACCCCGGAACCTTCTCACGTATGACCCGCGCACGTATCCACCTCCGATGTGTGGGCACCGATCCAAGATGAATTATTTTAACTTCAAATACACTAAATCTCTCCAAGACTTGAAGAACAAGAGAGGGAGAGGAGAGAGAGGCCGGCGACAAAGATGGAATAATGGAGGCTAGGGTTCTTGTTTTAATTGCAATATTATATATATATGACCCTATGTATTTTTATGAAAATCATAATATTTCTTCTCCTTAAAAATACATAGATATATGTTTAAAATATATTAATTAAAACTCCCCTTATAGGGGCCGGCCACATTAGAGATGTGTATATATCACCCCATGCAAAATTAGGAAACCTTATATGTTATCCCTAAATCCTTGCATGGAATATACACTTAATCACCCACCTAGGGCCAGCTATAATTAGGAGCAAAAATAATTTAATTTTATTATATTTTTGATATAAATTAATACACCAAAAAAATTATTAAGTGTATATATAATTATTTTAAGAAAAAAAATTTCCTACATACACTTCCTAAAATTAAATAATATTCGTCTTAATAACGCCGACCACCCTTAGGGTATTCCCATAAAACCATTTTGCCAATAATGCCTCTCAACATTTAATTTAATACCTTGAACGTCCCAGCGAAAAACCGACAATCGAATTAAATAAAATAAAACCTGAAGCCAACAAAAACCATGTGCATATAAATGGGCTACGTGAGGGATCACGAGGAAGTATAGGACTCGGACTCATCATACGAGAATACCGGATATCCCTAACTCATGCCCCGAGTTAGTCCATTCTCGCACGAGCCAAGACTTATTCCACCAAATGCCCTAACTGAAGTCCCGACCCTAAACTCGAATTATGTCTCGAGTTTCCAATTACCAGATGCACTGCCATCTCCCCACGTTTAAGATACGGATTCCCGATA
>JAULLG010097786.1:0-13371 GCA_035668355.1 Sarracenia leucophylla
ATCAATATACACTTAACTAAAATAACTTATTCTCTCACCTATTAGGGCCGGCCACCCTAGGGTTAAATTCCTAATATTCCACTTTACCAATTATGCCCTTGGTTATTTAATTTAATACCCCAACCGTCCCGACGAAAAATTCGACGATCGAATTAAATTAAATAATAACTGAAGCCAACCAAAAACCTGTGCGTATAAATGGGCTACGTGACGGATCACGAGGAAGTATAGGACTCGAGCTAACCTTACGAGAAAACCGGATATCCCTAACTCAACCCCCCGAGTTAGATCCAATCTCGCACGAACCATGACTTATTCCACTAAAGGCCCTTACTAAACTCCCGGCCCTAACTCGATTTGTGTCTCGAGTTTCCAATTATCATTTGTACTGTAGTCTCCCCACTTTTAAGATATGGATTGCCGATAATCGAATTAGGTTACTGACAAATCGGTCCGATAATCCTCTTTTCCTTGCAACCCCGTCGCTTAACTTATTGAGTATGCCAGATCAAACGATCCACTGTACAGATTTGGCATAATCAAACTTATAAGCAAAGCACATGATGGGGAACTCATCAACCTAAATCGGACGTGGTTTCCGTCAGTTGATTATCAACCATCGAACAAATAACGACAATATCCAACCCACCAGTCATATTGATCTCAATATCAAAATCTCAGTCATTGGTGACTCAAAGCACTTCGCATTATCTAAACATGATTCTATCAATCACGTCGGGATTAAGAGTACGTGCAATTCATGATAATATATGATGCGGATCAATTTATATAGTCAGTATAAAATTGATCATCCTAATGATCCTGCTCAATACACTCCCAGTGTATTAACACATCGAGCTTGAACATCAAATTCCCAGACCGGAATTTGAGCCGTTTGACCTAGCCAAGACCAACTACTATAACAATGTGATACAATCATACCAATGGATTGTCCGGGTCCATTGTGATTGTGAGACCACTTGTATATTTGTCAGAACCTTGGACCCGATCTTTCGCGCTTCATGCACCGAGTCAAATACTGGACAAAATATACGGACAATGCATTCACACATCATACACACAACATATATGAAACAATAAATGCAAATACATCTCAAGTGTTTCTCATTAATATACTAGGGATCAATGATAATACAATATATAAAAGCATGGCTTTTAAGTATACTATCATAACAGTAGCAACATTGCGACGAGTCTACAGAGGATGTGAGTTATGGATTTCTGATCATACCATGTTGTTCGATCTTATCATTCTCGGCATATACGCTTTTGACGTCATCTTGGGCATGGATTGGCTCATTGTCTATCGAGCTCATATCGATTGCAATTGGCGGAGGATGTCTTTCTTCACTCTTGATGGAGTTTATCTTTCTGTTACGGGCGATCGGGATGACGGTTTAGTACCATCACCTCTTCTTGCACTAGACGGGGGCGATCTCAGCATTCTTCTTTCAGCCTTACTTATCGGTTAAGATTATTCTACTTCTGTGGAGTACCCTCTTGTTGCTAAGGAGTTCCCTGAAGTCTTTCCTCAGGACCTATTCGAGTTGCCACCTGGATGGGAGGTAGAGTCTTCTATAACTCTTATTTTGGGGACATCCCGCATATATATGCCTTCATATCATTTTGCTCCTACAGAGTTGGTGGAGCTAAAAGCTTAACTTTAGGAGCTTCAGGAGAAGGGTTTCATATACCCTAGTGTTTCACCCTGGGGAGCCGTAGCCTTATTCGCGAAGAAGAAGGACGAATCTATATGCTTGTGCATTGATTATAGGAAACATAACCAGGCGACGATTAAGAATAAGTACCCTATGCCACATATTGAAAATTTTTTTGATCAACTAAGAGGAGCGAGGTGTTTCTCGAAGATTGACTTATGCTTGGGTTATCATCAGGTGCGAGTCAGGGAGGAGGATATTCCGAAGGCGGCTTTCCGCATGTGTTACGGTCATTTTGAGTTATTAGTGATGCCCTTTGGCTTGACAAACACGTCGGCAACGTTCATGGATCTCATGAACCATATCTATCACCAGTATCTTGACCAGTTTGTCATTTTGTTCGTAGACGACATCTTGATTTATTCTTTTTCGAAGTAGGAACATGAGGAGCATCTGAAGATCTCCTTATAGCTGTTATAGGAGCACCGTTTGTATGTCAAATTTGATAAGTGCAAGTTTTGGCTTCAGGAGGTGAGATTTCTTGGACATGTAGTTTCAGAAGGAGGAGTGGCAGTGGATCCCTCCAAGATTGAGGCTGTGATGGTGTGGGATTGACCGAGGAACGTGTTAGAGATTCGGAGTTTCCTAGGCCTTACAGGTTACTACCGGCGGTTTGTTGAGGACTTCTCTCACTTGGCAGTGTCTATTACTCGTCTTACCCGAAAGGGTATACCTTTTATCTGAAGAGATGAGTGCGAGTCTGTCTTCCAGCAGTTGAAGACGTGCTTGACTAGTGCTCCTGTCTTGATTGTTCCGAAGTGGGGACTCGGTTATTCCGTCTCTTGTGATGCATCCTTCGAGGGTTTGGGTTGCGTGTTGATGCAACTCGACAGAGTTGTAACTTATGGTTCTCGTCAGCTAAAGATGCACGAGAGGAACTACCCGACTCACGACTTGGAGTTGGCGGTAGTGGTTTTTGCATTGAAGCTGTGGAAGCATTACCTTTATGGTGAGAACTTCGAGGACTTTTCAGATCATAAGAGTCTGCATTATCTTTTCTTATAGAAGGATCTCAACCTTCGATAGTGGCGTTGGATGGAGTTCCTTAGTGACTATAACTTTGACTTGTAGTATCTTCTTGGGATTGCCAACCCGGTGGCCGATGCCCTCAGTCGGAAGTCCTTCTCCACATTTGCACCAAGCCGCACTAGCCCCTGGATATTATTACTTGGTCCAAACTTAAGTGTCATCCGTGTTTTAGCAACATTTTTCTGTTTTCAGCGACACTTTAGTAGTTTTACCGACACTAAAGGCCAAAACACCTTAAAACTCACCGCGACCACCGAAAATAATCGTACCCATGTATCTACCAACATATATACATGATAAACACCTAACATAATGCTCATATTAAAATGTTTGTCTCAAAAATTGAACACTTTAATGCCAAATACAATAGTCCTTAAACCAAGAATTAATAATAAACGGAAATAAAAAGGTACCCGGGTCCCTACACTAGTTCTCCTTTATGGCGATTAACCGAATGGTGGGCCACCCAATTCTTGCGCAAAATTTTGTATTTTCACTGAGGAGTTAGAAACCCACATTACAGATCATAAGATCAAAATCAGTTCTTAATACTAATAATATCATGCTCGTCCGAGTACAACCTACCAAAGGTTCATCTCAGCAACCAACCATCCACAACACACATAACCAACCTCTACAACACACAAGGTCCAATCAACATGTTAAACCCAAAAATTCTAATTTTTCCATCAAACCTATAAGATAAGATATGACATATTGCCATCAATTTGTATAACAACAAGTCCCAATTTCACATAATAAATGTTAATTTCATGATTTAAGGTCAAAATTCTTAATTTTTCCAAAATCCACGATTTTGCACAAATCCAAAACCCTAAAACATGATTTTTGGAACCAAAGAAACCAAACCCAATTTAATAAGATAGATATGTCTAACATTGATAGTATTCAACTAATTAAAACTTAAAAGACTAAACACAAAGGTAGGGTTTGATAAAAATTGGGTTTTCATGCGTTTTCATATAAAATTGAAAATGTTCAATAAATACTTATAATACCTAAATATTGACAAGTATCCTACTTCTTGAATGATGTTGCAATAAGAAATAACTCAAAACAAGCTCCTTACACCATATACACCTCAAGAGAGGAAACCTACCGGTGAGAATGTAGAGAGGAGTGAGGTTAGTAAGATTTCATGGTCCAAACCTTTAAGAATGCCACAAATCCAAGCCAAAGCTGCTTCTCCTTCAAACCCTAGGACTCTTCTCAGCAGGGGGAATGTTTAGAGTGAGAAAGGAAATGTTTAAATGCTAAAAAATTGTCCAATGCCCGATATAACCCAACCGGCTACCAGGGAACCGCTCGAGCTGTCACTCTTTGCACAGGGAGTCTGCTTCGAGCGGTCTTCATTATGTAGGCGTGGGTTGAAATTTTAAAAATGGGGCCTGATTCTCGATCCAAATATCACCAAACTTTACCCGATATTCCAAAATAATAAATCAAAGGATTTAACTTTCATGATAACATCATGGGCCCTCGAATTAAGATCAAATTTTAATTCTTTTAAAATTTTTTAACCGATTTTACCAATTTTCTCAAAACTTTGTAAATCAACTTTGAATTAAAAATCGAAATTAAAATGAGTTATGATGTTACAACCTCCCTGGTACGTGTCATCCCATATCAAGTTTATTATCAAGATTTAACACTAACAAATAGCTAATGGTAAGTTAGGATTGTTCCCACGAGGAATATATGACAAGAAATATTTTCAATCAATTATTTAATCATTAGAAAACTTTAATTTAATTAAAATAAAAGAAAAATATAAATCTTGGATTTTATAATAAAAACTAAGTTTAATCTAAATCAACTTCTAGCTAAACTAAACTAAGATTGAGAAAAAGTGTTTTAATTAGAGAAAGGTTCTACCACATGTTAGAATCCATCGTTGTTTAGAATTTTAGTTACAATTAATTCTTATTTTATCCAGATTTTTGATTAGATTCAATCTTATCGTGACATGACCGATACAGATATTCAAGAGGATAGATTTACATACAAATAAAACATATTCTATCTAAGAACATGGCACAGACTATCCGGAGTATAATCCGTCATGTCAATAGCATAAAATATCTCAAGTTATACAATTAAAATACTGAATCTTAAATACGGCATACCCTATCTAGAATTTTAGCAAAACTCGTCTGAAGTACATCTCGTCTTATTCATGATATAGACTATCTCATAGTTAAGTATTCGATTAACAATAAGTACAGTTATACAACTCACATTTAATGCAATCACATAAATCTTAAATGGAAATTATATTTATTTAAAAGAAATATTTTTTCAAAGATCAAATATGTCATGAAATAAAATAGTCATATAACTAATCCAATTAAAAAGTTATAATAAAATAAAATAATTAATTTACTCCTAAAATATCAGACTCGGGTTTCATCGTATCCTGAGGCAGACAAGGGACTTAGCCACGTATGGTCGGGGCGGAATCCATCTTCAAGTTGATGTCGATGTTCGTCGATAGCTTCTCGTCGAGGCCCGAACCATCTAGTACTAGCTCGTCAAGATTAGATGTTGAAATGTAGAGAGAGAAAGACCTTTCATCACTGGGGTGAGATGTTAAAAACTGTGGGGGTTGGGGTCTATTTATAGATTCAGAAAGTTGGAGTCGTTCTCGGATTATGACTACATTGGCGACAACCATCCAGACGGAAACGACGATATCGTCTGGATGAAAACGATTGGAGCATCGTGACAAAAATTGTTGCGCGTTCTGACAGTTTTGTGCATTAGTGTCCGGACGGAGGTTGAAAAGCGTCCGGACGGTTCTTGCTTGGTCTTGAATTTTTATTTGAATTTTGTCTTACTTTGTTTATTTTGTTGTTTCATTACTGTTTTGTTATCGTTTTACATCACCTTTCTAAAACCAGTCTAAAACATAAAAACACTACAAAACATAATATTAAATAATATTTTAGGCCTAGCCTAGTGTAAATAACGAGATTAAATTGTCACTTTTAAGTACCGATCACATCCCCAACTTACACTTTGCTAGTCCTCGAGCAAAGAGATAAATAAATACTAATAACATCCCAGTCCCAACAGGTTCTCATATGTAACTTAAAAACTTTGAAGATAAAATTGCAAATGTCCATATCCCCAATTTTTAAATAGAACGACCTTTAAGTTGTAAAATTTTCATGATAATTTTCTTAACCTTACACGTGGTCCGTGTGTACTTAAAAAATTGTCAACATGCCTACTTCTGAATCAATCAAGCTTGAATAATTAAAGCAACCAGATCTCAATTTCATATCTCACCAGTTGTTCACTCAGAATAAATCTCTTAGAAATAGGCTATGATGTATATCGCTCAAGGTATGTGATAGAGGTGATAAATAGCAAATTTGTTTTTACACATACCTTTAGACAGTAAAAAACGCAGTTTTAAAGGAATTGAATCAAAATCTCGTGACTAGAACACTGATTATCGAGAATGGTTTTAGTTAGAATCTTCAAACCACATTATGCTTTGGAATCAACTAGGTCTTTATTTTCGGTTGTAATATTAGGTGGATAGCTTTTATAAGCTCGGGTCAAGTGTATATCATTATCTAAATTAATGGTTACCAGAGAAGATATCCAGTGCTGAACATGTCAGACTAGTAACAACAGTGTGGTGTATTCACGTCAGCATCACTGCATCAAATATCCGAAACCAAAGTTACAACGTGGTGTCATTACCTCATCATTGTTGTATCAAATATCAGAGCTGTCCATTGCCTTATTTTTTTTTTATTGAAAGACCACATAAATATTTTTGCTGAATCATTGCGATGCCTTTTATGAGGCATAGATGAAACAAAATCCTTAGTCTCTTCATTTTTTCTTTTATTTGGCCTTATATCTTTTCTAGTTGCCAAAAATTCAAATAAGCACCTTTTAGAGTTTATTTGGGTATCCGAAAAAAAAAACAGGCTAATTTTCTGCATAAGGCTCAAAACGGGGACCCATAGACAATGTTTATGAAAGGAACGAATAGGCTTAAAAATCAAAAGATGGCCTAATATTATTTCCCAAAATTTAATACAGTTTTTCAGAAACTTAATTACAATGAGTATTCTCAATTTTTAGTCAAAGCAAAGATAGTGAGATTCATAATGAAGATGGTTGAAGAAAAAAATATCATTTACGAGTAAATGTATTAATTCAATCGGAATGAAAAGTCAATCTTAAAAGCTCATTAAGGGTTAAGTCTCCACCATTTCTGTATTTTTAACTACTATTACTATCAATTTTCATTGGCATGCTAGTATCCAATTAATTGAGTATGCAAAGGACTACCAGGTAGTCCAGTTTTGATTATTATTCACTCAAATTTTTGTAACTTAAAAATTAATCCTTATTTTTCTTATTGGGAATATTTAACTTATAACTTTGTTTTAACTTTTTTAAATTACATGCAATTGTCCAAGTTCTTTTTTCTAGATTTTATACAGTTAAAATAATTTTTTTATGGTATATTTCCACCCCCAAATTCAATGTTCCAATGCCCTCATTGGACAAAGAGAATAGAAAAAATTAAGTAAAAGGAAGCAAAAATTTTACCATTGTTAGCAACAATTATATATCCATTATATGCTGTGAAAAATTAACTGAATACTACGATAAAAATCTAAGTCATTCATTAGCAATTATGGACAAGTAAATAAAATGACCAGAATTAATCATGCAATATATAATGAGATAGAAATGGAATAACAGCTAAATTTTTATTAATAAACCTTTTACTTTTATACACTGTAGATACATCGATAGGACATGCCAGTGATCTGTGAGACTAAACATGATTTTAACAAACCTCTCCCAAGTGGGAGAAGAAAAACAAGAAAGATAAAAAGAAATACAAAAAAAGAAAAAAAATAAAAATGGGGCAGGTTTGGAGAGGTCATGTATTTGGTGGGGACAATGGAGGGTCGGGGTGACGAGGCCAGAATGTACTTGTTGGTCATAAGGAGGGTAAGGGCTGGGGTGTGTTTTTTGGTGTATGGTGGTGAAGGAATTTAGATGGTGATTGGATGATGGCCATGGAATGAGTGAGAGGTTCGGGGAGGGTATGGTGTGGTGTATGAGGGATTGGAGATGTATGTATGGGTGTTGGGGTGGGTGTAGTTTTTCGACTAAATCAGGAGAGGTGTGTGCAGTGATCTAGGTGTGGATCTGATCATCAAAGTGGGGTGGAGGGTAGGCGTTGGTTGGGGGTCGTGGAGGGTTGTGTAAGATGGTGCTATGGTGGATGTAGGGTTAGGTGTGGGGTTGACGTAACGAAGGGAAGAGGTAAGGAAGGTGTAAATAATGAATGGAGGGGCAAGATAGGGGTGGTCATTGTGGTGGTTAAAGAGGAGGGTTAATATCCATAGTGGTCATGATCCGCTGCAGGTACTCCTCCTATACCGTTAATCGGTTGATGATGATGTCATAATTACCGCGGGTAAAAAACCATGGTGCTGAAGGCGCCTCAGAGGGATTGACGGTGGATAGACCAGAGGGGTGGGATGATGAGGGGCTGGGGGTGGTAGTGGTGTGGAAAGGCATAGTGGGTGGTATGGGATGTGGTCCGTGTCGTTTGGCGAGAGCATTCATGCTCTTCGTCCAACTCTCGTGTTGGTACGTCATCACCTATTTGTTGGGAGTCTCTATCCAGGGGATAGTGAAGGGCTGTGAGAGGTCAGCGGTGGCTCATTGGAGGTAAGAGACGATGATGTTCGAGTAGGGTAGCTTGTGTCTACGTGGGTTTTCGGCTATCCTAACTATCTGCTCAATCAATATGTCGAGAATGGAAAGTTGGTGGTTGGTGTGAAGGGCGTAGAGGGCGCTGATCGGCACTCAAAAGTGAAGATTTAGACTCGTTAATTTACACTAAGTTAGTCCTAATATATTATCTAATATGTGTTTTTGTAGTATTTTTGTGTTTAAGACATATATTGGAGGAGTGATGCAAAATAGCAACAAAACAGCAATTTTAACAAAAAAAAAAAAAAAAAAAAAACAATGCAACCAAACGAAGACCAGCAAAACATCACAAACTGTCCGGACGCTGAAAGAAAACTGTCCGGACGCTCATAGCATCCCCGTCCAGACGCCAGTCCACGATAGTCGTGACGCTAAATGCCGCCCATCCAGATGCTCATGTAAACCATCATGATGCTTAATGCCGACCTCCTAGACGCTCACTGCCTTGGCATCCACGTAAATTCCATCCAGACACCGATGTAGACCATCCAGACGCTCCACGCCCAGTTGCCAAATCTGATTACAACAGAAACACTATAAATAGGGCCATATACCTTAGCATTCAAGCACATCTCTAAGTCTCATTCCCTCATCTCTCAAAGTGAAGAAAGTCACCAATCCCTAGTCCCAGCCAAGTCACCTCTGGAAGGTCTGGGCCTCGCCGAGGAGCTACCGATGACGATCAACACCAACTTGACGATGGACTTCTGCCCAACGATAGACTCCTGCCCAACCACGAGTGGTTAAGTTCCTTCATCTGCCTCGGGTGATGATGAAGCCCGAACTTGGTAATTTAGGAGTAGTTTAATTCATTATTTTATTTATACTTTGTAATCAGATTTTTATGCAACAACTATTTTTAATCCCTTTGTTGGATAATTTCTAATTAATTTAAATCCCGTTTAAGTTTTCTGTGATTGCATTAAATGAGTGTTGTATAACTGTGCTTACTGTTCGAATACACAAATTTGAGATAGGCTATACCATGGATAAGATGGGTCATACTTCGGATAGGTCGTACTAGAATCTTGGATAGTCTATGCCATATTTGTGATTCGAGATTTTGAGAGTAGAACTTGAAATATTTTATGCTCCGATTGAAATTAAAGTCTATCTTTCTTGTATATCCATATCAATCTTGTCACAATAGGATTTAATCTGATTCAAAACTAGATAAAATAGAAATTATATCGAAATTAGACTACCAAGTAGCAGTGGATTCTAAACCTGAAGTGGAACTTTTCTCATTAATTAATTAAATTCCTTTTTAATTGTGTATTTACTTTTCATTGCTAAACACCCTTTTTCCGAAATCCAAGATTTACTCATTTTCTTTTTAGATTAAATAATTTAAATAAAATCTTGTTTCTTAACAAAATAACTCTTTTCCTCGTGGGATCGACCCTAAACTTATTGCTATCTAGCTAGTTAGTAGTAGATCTTGGTAAAATATAAAAATAAACCCGTGTACGTGTGATTAACGACTAAGCGGAACATTGCAACCAGTTTTTGATGCCGTTGCCAGGCATTAGATGCTTATTTTGCTTTGAAAATTTTTTATTTAAATTATTTGATTTTTTTATTTTTTTCCCAAGTTTTCGAAATTTTTAATTTTCTGCTAAAACAGAAAATTCTAAATTCTGGATCCCGTGCTGTCCGGACACTATCCTTAGCCGTCCGGACCCTAACCCACATATACCTTCCGGACTCTCTTTCCTTTGCGTTCGGGTGCTAGAAAAAAAAATGTGTTTGTTGTTTCCAACTTATTTCAATACTTTTATTATATGCTTGGTCGCCGCTCTTTGCTTTACGACTTAGCACCTTTTGATCTTGTAATAGAAAGAACCTTATGAGCAAACCTTCACTCGAACCCTTGCCACCGAACTCTCACTCTTTTTCACACACCCTTCCATGGCCGACGAAAATAACCCTCCAGGTATTCCGCAGGCAAACCAACAAATTGATCGGGCTAACCAGGCTGATCAACAACTTAAGGCACTGATGGAATATTATATTCTAATAGCTTACGAGTCTGCTACCTACCTAGTAGCACCTAACGTCGGGATTGGTAATTATGAGATTAGACCTAATTTCTTACAATTACTACCCCTATTTCACGGGCTTAGCAATGAGGACCCCTATAAGCACATAGACAAATTCCTAGAGATTTGCACCTCCATGAGCCTCAACAACTTAACCGAGGAAGCCTTACACATGGAGTTATTCCCATTCTCCCTTCGCGACAAAGCCAAACATTGGCTTAAGTCTTTGGAACCGAACACAATCACTATGTGAGCTAAACTTCAGTAAGAATTCCTTCAGAAGTTCTTTCCAATCGGCAAGACAAACCAGATTCGTTGAGCAATCATTAGCTTCACCCAGTAAGAGGGAGAAACATTCCACGAAACATGGGAGCGTCTCAAGGAGCTTATTAGGAGTTTTCCCCATCATCAAGTCCCAAAATGGCAACTAGTGCAGATCTTCTATGAAGGTCTGGTGCCCCAACATTGTCAATACGTCGACGCTTCATGTGGCGGCGCATTCATGATGAACAACGAGATAGAGGCATGGTCCCACATTGAGAAATTGAGAGAAATCTCACAACATCAAGCCTCAGTCTCGCGCATAGACATGACTGTAACATAAAAGACTCGAGGACTTTACGATGTTAATCATAGCGTTGATCTTACAGCCTAAGTAAAGTCCCTCGTCGAAAATTTAGACATGTTGTTGACCATCAGTCTTCCTGTAGCTCAGCCACTACCTTCAAACGTCCAAGACGTCTGTGCATCGTGTGCTAGCCCAGCACACTATGTCACCGAATGTCCTGCAACCGACCAATTTCCCGACTTCATTCAAGAGCAAGTAAACTCTGCTCAGGGATTTCTCCAAGCAGGTTGTTAGCCTAAAGGCTTTTTCAATCAAGTCTTATTTTGGTTTCGATTATAACAACACATTGATTTGTTGTAGCTAATATTTACTTGTGTTTGAGAAAGTTATTTACGGGTTTAAGTCAAATCTATTCAAGGCCAAGAAAAGCAAAAAGTCAAGAGAACATTCTGAAAATCACAAGAGCTAGCATCCCAAAGGAAACGTCTAGGAAAGACATTGAAGATCAATGGAGATTGGATTTGAAGTATTTTGGAGTATTTTAGCAAATGGGAGATCCAAGCTTAAGTCCAAGAAGGCCTAAAGATCAAGTGAAAATTCCATGGAGTTTGAAAAACATCTTGAGAAGAATGGGAAGCTGACATACCTTCAATAATTTGATCATAACTTTCTCTATATTAGGAATATGGATGCAAGATCAGATCCATTGGAAAGTATACTTCCGGGGCATAAAGCTCGATATAAGATTTGCCCTATTTGGAGTTCGGATGAAGAAGTTATGCTTACTTAATGTTTGAAGAAATTAAAGTTTTGGAAGAACAAGAATCAAGTCTATAGCAAGAATGGATTCTCATGTTTCAAGACTCGAGTGCCTTCTCTCAAGGATCAAGGGCCTTCTCTCAAGAATCGAGTGCCTCACTGCTAGACTCGATTCCCATGCTGCAAGACTTGAGTCTCCACTTTCAAGAATCGATTCCAGGAATTTTTAGCACTGACATACCATCAGTGTTCTGGGAAAATTTTTTCTACACAAGTAATTTAGAGGTGATTATTGAATCAGGGGAAAGACGACTTCCAGGGATTTAATTGGATATAAAATGGACCCTATTTGGAGTTCGGATGAAGGAGATATGATCTTATGAAGTCAGGCCAAAAAATGCTGAAAGTTGCCTCTTAGCCAGAATTGATTGCCAACATGCCAGACTCGATTCCAAGCATGCCATACTTGATTCCAAGCATGTCAGACTCGATTCCAAACATTCCAGACTCAATTCTAAGCGTAATTCTTCACTCCAGTGCAAAGGAAATGTTTCAGGAACCTATTCCTTTTTGGCTAGGAACCGATTCCTCTTTGTAAGAACCGATTGCACACTTGCTAAAATCTATTGCCACCTTGGCAGACTCAAGTGTGACCTTCACAGAATCGAAATTAAGGAATTTTTTGAAGCACATGAATCGATTCCTACTTAACAAGAATAGATTCCAGCTTAACTAGAATAGAGTCCAGCCTTTGCAAAATGATCAAGACTCGATTCCAAGAATCCAAGACTCGATTCCAGCGTATATTTTTCTCAGATCCTTGAAACTTATAACGGCTAGTTTTTTGAGCTCCAACGGCTAGTTCTTTTTCTCTAACGTTCATATTTTGGGGGAAACTATTTAAGGAGCATTGTTTGAAATTTAGAGGGTTGGTGAACACACAAAGCAAAACAATAACTCGTCATTCACTGCTCCTGTGCTCCATTATTGCTCTGCTCATAATTTAATTTCTTATTTCATTGAGCTTTAGTTTTTACTGGTTTTTAATACCAAACTTATACTCCTCTCTTTATTACTTTAATTGTAAATCAATTTGAGAGTGAGTGATATTCGTAGTGAGCTATTCAATTGTAATATCATCTCATCCAAGGAGAAAAGCTCAAGCTGCTCTACTGTAACTTCTGATAAAAGAGTAAGGTGGTTACGATTCACCCAATCAAGCAATCCGTTGGTGGCTACTCTTCACCTCAAGGAAGAAGGTGGTTCCGCTTCACCCACAACCGAAGAATGGGCTTCGATTGGCCTGTAACAATAATAAGTTAAGACTTACCTATAAAGTGTTCATTATAGTGAATTCCCAAGGGACATTGGGGAGTGGACGTAGGTCGGGATTTGGCTGAACCACTATAAATCTTGTGTCCGGTGGTTTACATTTCTTTATCCCTTCTCT
>JAULLG010098872.1:0-13357 GCA_035668355.1 Sarracenia leucophylla
TGTTTTGTTGCTGTTTTGGTGTAGTTTTGCAGTTTGTCTCCGAAACCTGTCTAAACATAAAAACACTACAAAAACACAATATTAAATAACAAAAGGGGGCTAACTTGGTGTAACTTAACGGGTCTAAATCGTCACTTTTGAGTGCCGATCACCAGCCAAGACCGGCTACTATAACGATGTGCTACAATTATACCAATGGATTGTCCGGGTCCATTGCGATTGTGAGCCCACTTGTATATTTGTCAAAACATTTGATCCGATCTTTCGTGCTTCATGCATCGAGTCAAATACTAGACAAAATATACGGACTATGCATTAACACATCATACACTCAATAGATATGAAACAGTAAATGCAAAAACATCTCAAGTGTTTCTCATTAATTTTTTGGTTCAAAAGGTTACCAAATATATGGTCAAAAGAAGCCCAAAGGTAGCCAAACAATGTCGTGAAGCTTACATAAAAAATGAAACTTTTCACAAACCAGGAAAAACAATGACCGCTCAAGCGGTGGAAGCAGAAATCCAAAATTAAGCTTAGAAACTGTTGCATGTTTTTTGCACCAAAACCTGATTTTATACTTCGTTGAAAAGATATTGAGTATTCAAGATAGGTAAGGCTGATGGTTAAGCTTGCAAAATGAACTAAACAACTTTTACAGTTCAAAAAAATAGGAAACCGGTAAAACGTCTAAGTATAAAAATTTCATGTTTTTGTTAGTTTGATTCCTAAACATACACTTGTGACAAAACAACCTAAAGCATAGCCAATCCATGAAGAATGTGCTCCCTTAACATTAAAATCCATGCTTATAAACATTAGAGAAATATGCTTACATACGTGAAAAGTCTACTGGTACACCTTCTAACCAAACCCGACCCGTTCCATACAACTATTATTATTCTAAACATGCGACCCCTAAGGTATTCAATTTCCTCACTAAGCATGCAAAACATGTTTATGGCCTTAAGATCTTAAATCAAGTTTCCATCCAAAACTATGAAGTAAACTTAGATACAAGCTTGTAATGTACAAATAAAGTACATGCTATAACCATAAGCGTCCCAATTCATATGTTGTATGGGACAAGCCACGAGATCATGAATCATCCGCTACAGTCTTGCCGCTATTATCTGAAATGTTGTTATGACACAACATGAGCCAAAACTCGCTAGATATGTGATAATCAAAGAATGCTTGAACAATATGTGACAATAGTTATGCAATAGTTATAAGTATATAACATTTAAAGGAAAATCATAATTTTCCACCAACCAAGATGCACACATGCATAACCATTTTGTAATGAATTTTTTTTCACATTTACCCTCACATTCACATCATTATTCTCTCAACCCAACACCAGTACCCCATCATGGGACCCTCATACCCACAGCTCTATGAATGCACCCTCAGTTGCATTCACGCACAATCATCACATCAGTGACTCCATTAATACAACCTCGATTACATTCACACATGACTAGCTAACGCCCAAACTTAAGGACTTATACCAAAGGGGTGGGTATCCCTCGTGTGCAGATGTCAAATCACCCCCAAACTTGTGGACCTCGACCGAGGGGGTGGGTAACCCCTAACAAATCCTATATGAGTCATGCCCAACGGATTTCTAATGAGGGGAGCGTCTCCCTCTTTATCTCACTATGACTCACTCCTAAACTTACAAGTTTCAACCGAATGGGTGAGCTCCCACATAGACTCACTAAGAGCCAATCCCAAACTTATAGACTTCAACCGAAGGGGTGGGTTCCCCTGTATACTCACTAAGAGCTACAATTGCGGCATTCACATGTCACCACAACACATCCATACGGTAACCGCAAGTCACCACCACATATCCCTCAATGGCTATCACACCTATAGCCTACAGAGCTCACGTGATATAACACGCACATATATCAAACCAATAACCACATGATAAGGAAAAAACCTTGGCTAGTCCACAACACGTCAAGCATACCACCAAACCCCTAGCACATAGTATATCAATGTTTTAGTCAATTTGTATCCCATTATGGTTCAATTACACATAACCAATGCCAATTATAAGGTTCTAAACCCAATTCCCCATTTTCCCCAAATTCAAAAATTTGCCCAATTCTATGCCCTAGTATTTAGGCATGATTTTTATAGTACCCAACCAATTCTGAAATTGACAAGATAGACATGCTTTAAATAAGATAGAATAGCATAAAAATTAACTATTACAACATTTATACATCTGGGTTTGGCAAAATCAATAAAAACTTGTATATTCTAATTTTTTCAATCTAAATCAAAATATACAACACATAGCAATCTAAGAGTTAAGAATTAGCATATATCCCACCTCGAATACATATAAAGAGCATGGAATTACCACTCTCAAGCTCCAAGCATCAACCAAACACCAAAAACTACAAACTGAATCAGTGAAAGGGTGGAGGAGAGAAGGGAAACTAAGAATCCATAATCAAAACCAGGTTACACTTACTAAACAAGCCCCTCAAGGAAGACTCTCCCATATCTGCCTAACATACTGGTGACCTACATGGACTACCATACCACACCCTAAAAGTTTCCATCTGAATACCCAACCGATAAGTTTTGTCATCGAAAACTATCAATGACAAAGGATCCTCCCATGATCCACCAAGCCCAACACGCAAACCCTTAACATGTCCTCCAAAATCTAACATAATATAAACAGCACTCCGTGTAATTGGACGATCTCAAATATGTACAAATGACAACAATCTATATAGTGTGCCCTGACTTGCTACTTGCCATATGCTTATGGATGGAATGCGATACTCATACAAAACTAGTACCCGCAGTTGATTGCTAACTTTTCCAAAAATATGAGGATTCCAATCGAATACATTAGAGACTAAAGCACCCAAAAAATAAACGGCCTCGCTGACATACAACCCTCACCATAAGGTCTCATAAGTCATACATGGATCCAAAATGTGGCTATACAATCTCACTGATATATGATGCAACACATCATTCCAATCATAGGATAGATCCAATACAACACACTCAGGCTCTCAACCGATATGCACACAATAAGAACTTCACAACAAACCTAGCCTTGGCTCCACGATAGACATACTTCCGTCAACTTTTCAAGGAATTACTCAGCATCAAGCTATTTCACCACTGCATAATATACCATGGTCTATGGAGACAAATCAAAAATTCTAATGGTTCGCCTCTCACACGAACCTCCATGGATCACAAGTAACAAGTCCACCGCGTCACATGTAACTCACTAAAACCACTAAAATGCTAAACAATATTGTCACAACATGTACCATTAGCCATAACTCAATATGCCAGTCAAACTAATATCACCACAAATTGTTCTCATCACTGAGGGAAGGAAAAATGAACGCCACCCCCAAACTCCCACAACAAACACTGAATCACCCGAGACACCGCATCACCCCAAGCACTCAACAAGTATAAGCTAATTTAACATTCCACGAAGGACACCAGGGTTAATAACCCATCACTCATGCAGTCTCACGGTATCACAAACTAGAGAACAAAGTCACCAACAATGATCAAGCAGCCTGTCACTTATACTTAAACTCATCGCTAGCCTGCCCTCGAGGTACCAACACTTAACTGTAACATCCCGAATTAAGATGATGTTTGAATTCATTTTAATGTTTTAAAAATGGACTATCCTTATTCAAAAGAAGTCATATTTGAATTAAAAATGAAATTAAGATGGACTATGTGTTAAATTAATCAGTTATGCTTCCAACTATCATGCCGACTTCCTGACCCACAACTTTACTCAACTTCACATGCACTATCACAATAGTCAACCGTAACTCCTCGGAAATCTTGGCCAAAGCATCTATCCTATATTCAGGATCCTCATATCTTGATTCTTTCAATCATATAAACTGGAACTGTTCTGACTACAACGGGTTCATAAACCCATCTTCATCAAAACCACATACAATCACCATTTATAAGCACCATCTTCAAATGAATCACGAACTAATACCTTTTCCCATAAGAAATGTGGAAGACAAATCTCAACCTCGAACAACCAAGTGGTCTCACTATTGAGTAAGTATCACCCAGGGTCCACCCATTAGGAACCACATAGAATTTAAGATGTGAAAAGTGCCCTATGGAAATCCACACGTAAACCTCACCTTAACCAACCCCCAAGGGCACCACAACCTAGATCATCAGAGGTTGCAAACCAACAACAAACAATGGCCCATAACTCTCTCACACATCGTCCATCGACCAAACCTAAGGGTTACCTCCATAAACATAACTCGTACTGCTATGTGGGAATACCACACAAGGATGATAGGGCACTGGACAGACCGATGCTACAACTTGAAACACAGGGTTCAAGACCTCATTGACAAAGAGCTGTTTTCGTTTGAAGTATCAGAAGAGAAATCGAATGTGATGCAGAATCCACTTCCTGCTCATGGGAATAGCAACATTGGTCCATCCAGTAATGCTATCACCAATGGGGGAAGAAACTTTGATCCTTCCAAACTCAACATTCCTCCAGGCACCATAGTTCGACTAAAAATCCAAGAGCAAGGCAGCCTCCCCGAGGTTAAGATGATGCAGGCAGGGCAAGAAACCCGTGAGCCTAGACCCAAATTACTTAATGAAGAAGTGGCAAAAATATTTCTGAATACCATACCCCCACCTGAATCTTTGGTAGATGTGAACTGAGTTATCGACAGATAGAAGAAAAGGAACATATTCACACTTGAACCAGCATACTGGCTCCTACTCACAGTCATCAGAAGGTCATTGCAAGTCAGTGATCCATAGAAACCTCAATCTTAGCATAGTCTAAGAAGAACTAATAATCAACCCCAAACTATTACCTTATTAACGATCGTCACTCGCATGTCAGAAAATATCACCGTAACTTATTGTACAAAAGCCTCTAATCAATTGCGATACCTTAATCCATATCAACACTAAACCCAGCTAAGTGTTCCTCAGATGCACTCTAGATAACTAAACCAATCATACCACATAGGTTCCTACCACTAGGCGTATGGTTAACCGCAGGTGTGCACAAGGCACTAAGCTGAATCCTCGAAGGATACGAAGAACACTACTAGATAGTCGTACAACCGCATCATCTGAGTCCACCACAAACTCTTCACATCCTACACCCTAAAGTAACCTGCTAAGGGATTCTCTCAACTCCAAACGATGACACTATGACCTTAACATCATCATCCCAACATCGAGCACCTTCCTCTATCCAAAAGAAAATCATACTATCAACATGCTAACCTAATGCAACCACCTAACTCCCACACCAACAACATACACCACGTATATCCATCACCTAGAAGGAAACCTCAAGCGACCACACCGCCATACAAGAGAAACCAAAAAAATAGGCTGCCCAGCCTCCAAAACCATATGCCTCCACACTCACTAAGGGAAAAATCCCCAACCCCCAAACAATTAATTGCCCCGATGATTGCTAATGTAATGGCACAACCCTTTCCATTTTGAATTTTAATATAAATCGGGCTTTAAATTTAATCCTTTAAATATTTATGAAAAATCGGCTAATTTTTTTTTTGAAATGAATTAAAATTCGATCTTGATTCAACGTTGTTAATTTGAACTAATGGTTCTAGGACCTCATGAGTATTATTCCGGGGTGTTGGGTTAAGTTTTGGGTCAATCGGATTAGAAACATGCCTCGAATTTTATAATTTTTGAACTGGGTCCATAGTAGGGGGTCGCTCGAGCGACCCCTACACTGCATAAGTAGTCCTCGTCGGGTAGAGCAGTATAAAAGATCATTATGTCGCGTTTTTACCTACCTTTTGATGTCGTTTCTCTCTTTAAATATCAGAAATTGGTTGAGGTTTTGCTAAGATTTGCTAGATGGGGATTTGAGCTGATTTTGAGCATCGTTTGGTATGATTATATGACTTTCATAAGATATAAGTTGTATTCGATATTTTTTTTATCATTCACAAAATTTATCTTGATTCTAGGTGATTTTCTGAAGTTATAGGCCCGTGAGGGGGTTGTTCTTTCTTCCATTATTCACCTTTAAGGTATGATTTATGCAAATTCTTGACTATTGATATGCTATGAGTCGTATAATTCATTTTGTATGTACACATGATTAGATTGTTGTTTATACTATATTAGCATGTTATGGAATATCCTATCTTCTCAAGTTGATAATTAATTGATTAGAACAAAATCATGCTTAACCTAGGGTTTGACCAAGTGGAAGTATATGTGTTGTAATCAGGCCTTGAATGAGTAGAGGTTGACATTAATCTAGCTATGTCACTTAATGACGAAATGGCGATATATGTGTTGTAATATGGATAAGCCTATTTGTGTCATTATAGCATATCCTTGCATTGCATATTCATTGTTGGATTTTATAGTTAGTGGATGATGAGATTTGATGTGAATAGGCCTAGGCTTATTCTTGTTGTTTTTATTTTATTAAATGAAACTAATTTCTTACATGATAGGTGAATTGTTGAGTTTGTTGTATATGGTTGTGTTAATGATGATCTCGATGAGGATCAACCACATGATTTGAATGGGAGTCTCGACTCGGATGGAAGTCAATGGGGATCCCACTCCCTTCCGTTATGGACCGTAAATTGAGGATTGGCTCGGGCGGGAGTTATGGCTCGGATGGGAGCCATGGAGAAATGTTTGTGGTTACTACTATGCTAGTGACCATTTTGTTGGTTGAAGTATATGTGGATGTGAAAAATAATTATTTTTTTAAATTGATTGTGCAAACAAGGTTTTGGCTATGAACAACAAACTTTGTTTTAAGTTAAGTACTTATTATGAATTGTTGCATAATCACCCTCGCATAGTATGCATACTTCTTAGATTATCATATCTCCTACGAGTCCTGACTCATGTGTTGTTTTAAAACAACATTCCAGATAATAATGGAAAGGATATACTTGAAGACTAGACGGGTTGGCTTAATGCTTCCCAAATCAACTTCGATGTTGGATTAGATGGATGATGCTTCCTTACATGTTTCATATTATCTCTTTAATTCATATCCATGTTTTGACCATGTTGGAAGAACGTAATAGACTTACATTTGTTTCATGTTATTGAATGAATACAAGGTCATAAGGCCAAGTACATTATTTTCACATCTATGGTGAGGTTTTAGGGTTGCCTTTGGTACATTTGGTAGACTTTGCAAACCTTTTTAATTATAAGTTCTTAGTTTTCAATCTTTATGTTGAATGGTTGAGAACGATTGCTAATGCATATTTTACTTTTGTTGGGTAGTGAGATGGTTATGTATTCTTTGGATTACAATTGAGATAGAGTTGGGTAGATGTATGTTATAATTGGACTTGTGTTGTTAGAATTCAAACAAACTTCTTATAAAGTTTTCTAAAACCAAAATATTGAGGATTAGTTCTCTTTCTGTGTTGAACTTGAAATATTCCAACCTAGCAAGTCTTATTGGTGACCTTAATTATCTCAATTGTGTTATTGCATGCCTTTGAACACATTAAAAATAGGTTTTATACAAAATGGAAGTTGCTAGATTTTTACATGAAAACTCTGTTTCTGTTATGTTCAGTCGAGCAAAGGTGGGACTTTGCTCGAGCGGTCTCAGTTAGTTAAAATTCCATGTTTTGCTACTTTAAAATTGGATTTTTAAGTTATGTTTTGGGCGTGGTTTAGGCATAAGGTCAGTGGGCTTTGAAACATTTATTTCCAAAAGTGGATTTCTAAAACTAAGGTTTAAGTTGGTAAAAGTTGGGATTTTCTTTAATAGAAAATCAATTAAGACAACTATAATTTGCTTTTAGTTTTATGGTGATCCAGTCTATCTCTGGTTCACTTGGTTAATGTTGAAATATTGATATTCATAAAAGGTCAGGACATGACAACTTAGTATCAGAGCTGGCTCAAATACTTTGGAACCGCGGTAAGGGGTGTGCCACATCGTGTGGGATGACTTGCATGTTTTGTTCATATGTTGAATATGCTTCTATGCTGATTGTGTAATGTGACCTACTTGCGAATGCTATATGATTATGTAGGTATGGAGGTAGGACTTTGAGGATGGTATTTCTTGCTTCGACGTCTAGTTGACTGGTTTGAGGTTTCATTAAGAAATGTGCCTAGATAACGCCCATTCTACTTGGAAATCCAGGTGAGTTATTTGGGTTGAGATATCACTCTGATAAACCTCCTCAGTGTGTGATGAGATGGTGTCATGCTTATGTGTTTTAATACAAGCATGTTTTCCTTTAACCTATTGGTTATCTAGGTGTGAATTGGCTTATCCTTGCGATAAGGTTACAGTTATAGACCATACGTGACCTTTGGTCTCATCTTGCCTGTAGGAGTAGAATAATGAGTCTGAGTAGACTTGTGTGTTAGGTGGTCATCCGAGGTATGTTTATGATAGATGCGGTGATTTGTACACACTGAGCTATGCTATGTTAAGAGCTATATGTTCTCCTACCCTATTTCGTGTGGTGGGCCAAGTACTACCTGGTGCATTACGCACAGATTGTGAGAATCAATGAAAGATTGCTAAGTCCAAGGCCTTGTCGAGGGATAGTAGCTGCTATATGGTCTAGACACCTTTGGTGAGTCTTTTAGGTTTTATGGAGAGAAGGTAGAACGCTCCCAGCATAGTTGAGGATCCTTCTGAGAGGTCCCTTTTCGGTGGATGTGTGAGATGGTTCTAGTGATGTCGTTGGTATGTCGTAGTCAGGACGACTACGATTATGTATAGCCTAGTATCATTGGGGCGATAAATAGCTTATGGTGTGGGGATTTTTCCCTATTGGGTGCGAAAGCACATGACTTAGAGGTTAGGAGGCCAACCATGTTGGTTTCTCTTGGGTGGCACCATTTTTGCTTGAGATACCTTTCTTAATGGATGGCAGACATGGTACGAGTCACTGACGTGTGAGTGAGACAGTTGTATTGGGCTGAATTGTCTATCCTTGGGATGGATTGCTTAGCTTCCTTTTGGGCATGTAACGATTATGACCATCAATGGGTCACCACTTACATCTTAGATTGAGAGCCATTCTTCTTCATGTGTGGTCGAGATGATGGTTCAGTACCATCATGTTAATCTTTTGTGATGGGTACCTTAGCCCTTTGTCTTCGACCTTATTCCATGATAAAGAAAGGTGCTTAAAGTTACGGTGACAGTGTTGCGATCATCACACCATTGTTTGGAGTTGCAAGAACACCTTGGCGGGTTTCTCTCAGAACTGGGACGTAAGACGTTCGTGATGAAATCAGGTAACACGGTTGCATGGCTTCTGAGCAGTGACCTTTATATCCTTTTAGGATTTAGACTGGTGCCTTGTGCTCATCTATAGCCAACTGATGGCCTATGATGGTTATTAAATAGGTTATTGTGCCTTGTGCCTTTTGGTGTCGGTACGGACTGAGGCTTCGTAGATACATGAAGACTTCATGCGAAGAGACATAATAATGTTTATCGATATCTGAGTGATGGTTATTAAATAGGTTATTGTCGAGAGCTGGTTGTTGGATTCCCTTAGACCATGCTAGGATTGAGAATCCTGCAGGTCAGTACCCTATGATGGTCTTTTGATGGAGCTTGGGAGCACAAGTCGGCGGGACGGTGTCACGATTGTGAGTATATCCTCTCGTGGTGCTTAGTGAGAGTTTCTTGTTTCACCTTTGGGGTATGAGAGTGTGAGTTAAGTCTAAGGGAGTACCCATTGGCTTGGTCGATGGTCTTGTGTGGGGGTAACGGGCTGTTGATGCTTGTTGACCTACGATCTCGATGGTTGGAGTGTTAACACTCTTAGGGCTAATTGAGTTGGGTTTCGTGTTCAGATTTTGAGGTGCTCTTGGCATTCTAAGCCTAGTGTAGTCCCTTGTGGGTTATCTTGGATACCAGTTTGGTAGTGAGGCCATTCGATTCGTTGATGTCAAGATTTATGTTACTTGATTGTTTTGGGAAATGAGAGGTGTGGGTGCATTATTCCTTTGAGATTCATGCATGCCATGATGCTTGTATGGTTCTGTGAAGTTGGTCTTGATAAGTTTGGATTCTTTAGCTCGTTGCTAGGGAAACATCTATAACTTGTTTAATCGTCAGAACCAAGATATCAAAACCTTAGGTATGGGATGGATACCTTGGAACGAAATATCCAAGGATGTTACAGGATAAGGTTCTGATTCTTCAGGTGGTTATGGTGATACCCTTAGAGTTAAGTGAAGGTATGTATCGCGTAGTCAACGTGACAGTGTGGAAGTGCGGGTGACCGATGTTACACCCAGCCATCTTAAACTCATCTTTTAATTCAGACCTGGGGTGAATTAAAAACGTGATCTTAACTCAGAGTGTTACAGCCAAGTGTTTATGTCTTAATGACAACCAAGCGATGAGTGGAGGTATCAGTGGCGAACCGACTATTTCTAGTTAGTGGCTCCATTCTCTGGTTTGTAGTACCATGAGAGCATGGGTATGACGGGTTATTAACATTGGTAACCTTTGAAGAGTAATAAGTTTTCTTGGGAAGGTTGAGTGTGTATCCCTCACCTTTTGGGAAGATACGGTGTCAGATGTTTGATGTTTTTGGGAGAATTTGGAAGGTGAGATTTCATCTTCTTTCCCTAGATGGTAAGAACTGCTTGCGGCAGTGCATATGTGCTATGCATGTAGAGTTATGACCTATGGTGCGGGTTATGATAATGTTGCTTCAAATCTTTAGTGGTTCAACGATTCACAAGTGATGCGCTGGATGTGTTGTTAGTGGTTCATAGTGGGTTTGTACAAGAGATGAACCGAGTGCATTTTTGGCTCTTAACCACATACTTCATATGTCATGCAATGATGAATCCGTTTGATGCTGTGTAGTACCTTGACGAGTCAAGGGAAGTATGTTTAGGCAAGACCAGGTCCAGATTTGACCTGATAAACATGAAAAAGAGCTACAAGGTGATGTTTACGGTTATACGTTTGTTTTAGAGGATGATCTTGACTATATTCGTAGGATCTGTGGGGCTCTTAATGTGAGCATAACAGTTGGGAGCCTTGGTGTGTATGTGCTTGATCGATCCTCTATTCCGTATGATATCCTACATCATATTATTGGTATTGTACAATTTTGTCGTGGGTCTGTTTATGGTTGAAGAACCATTTGGGTCATTTGTCCATGGTAGAATGAGACTATTTTACGTGAGGAAAGCCCTATGATGTTTGGGCCTTCGACAAATTTTATCTCTGATTGGGGCTCTCAAGTTTTGAGCGGAACTTTTAGCCAGCTGTGGATATCCACAACATGCAAGTGCTGTGTTTCAAGGTGCATATACTAATTGGTATACAGATCTTACTATTTATAGAACAATGTGATTGCCCGTCTACACCAACTAACTGCCCTTTTAGGGCGCATCTTGGACGAGATAAGTTGAGGGTTTGTATGTTTGGGCTTTGAGGGCCTTTTTTCGATTGGCCGAATTTGCCAACAATGATAGTTATCTGTTGATTACATATATAGAATCGTTCAAGGGTTGTATAGAAGACTTGGTTAGTTATTAACATATTTGGCAAACATGAGAGAGTTTGCCCTATTAAAAAGCCAAGGTTAGTCAACAAGATAATCGAGGGATAAGTGATCGTTTGGTAGTGTTGATCATTATATGAAAATTGTTAGGATACGGTGTGAGAGACCACATTTTCCATCGATTTTCTCCCTGGGATAGGATGATGAGGTTCGGTAAGAGCGGCAGGTTGGTGCCACATTTCTTTGGGTCTTTTTCCCTATTGAGGAGAGGATCGGGACAATAGCATGCTTCTTGGGTTACCCCAACAGCTATCCTCTATTTATGATGTCCTTCATGCTTTTATATTACGGAAATATGAGCCAGACCAGTCACGTGTTCTTGACTGGTTGGATCTGAGGGTTAATGATGACATTATGTATGAGGAGCGAGGAAAAACCCAACCATACGTTTAGGTTTTGTGAGGTGAAACCCTATCTTATGTTGAGGTTTTACGAGGCAAAACCCTATCACTTGTTCTCCTTCCAAGGTACGTTGATTTTGGAGATGAAATCTCTTATGTGGGGGAGGATGTAATGGTATGAAAGGTTTCAATTTTAAATCTTAATTTAAACCGGATTTTAAATTTAATCCATTAAATTTTTTTGGAAAACCAGCTAAACCTTTTTAAAAAAATTAAAATTTGATCTTGATTCGGAGTCCTTAATTGGAACCAATGTTTCTAGAACCTTATGAATATTATGCTGGGGTGTCGGGTTAAGTTTCTGGCCAATCAGATTGAAAATGGGCCTCGATTTTTAAAAATATTGAACCAGGCCTATAGTAGGGGGTCGCTCAATCCACCCCTAGACCGTTCGAGCGGTCCTCATCGGGCATAGCAGTATAAAAGATCGTTATTTCATGTTTGTGCCCACTTTTTGATGTCGTTTCTCTCTCTAAAAACCAGATACCGGCTAAGGCTCAGTTAGGGTTTGCTAGAGGAGGGTTTGGGCTGATTTTGAGCCACGTTTGGTAAGATTACATTACTTATTTCGTAAGATCTAAGTTATATTCAATATTGTTCGATTATTCACCAAATGTATCTTGATTATAGGTGATTTGCTAAAGTTGTTGGATTGTGAGAGGGATTTTCTTACATCCATTCATCACCCCTTAGGGAGAATTTATGCTAATCCTTGACTATTGATACGTTATGGGTCATATAATTCGTTTTGGACCGATTTATATGGATTTTTGTGAAAACCCCAAAACTTAATTAACCCTTGGTGTATGTACGCATGACTAGATTGTTTTTATACTATATTAGCATTTTATGAGGTATCATATCTTGGGAATTTGATGATTAATTGATTAGAACAAAACCATGCTTAAGCTAGGGTTTGAGATTTGAGCGTTTTAGAGAGGATTGGGGAAATTAGTTAATCGACCCGTTTTTTGTGAAATTGACCCTAATTATATGTAATTGGGCCTTGAATGATTTAAGGTTGACATTAATCTAGTCATGTCACTTAATGATCGGGTGTCGGTATGTGTGTTGTAATATAGATAAGCCTAGGCATATCCTAAATTTGAGGCTAAATTATGCCATTATAGCATATCTTTTCCCTGCATATTGATCATTGGGTTTTGTAGTTTATTATTGATTAAACTAGATGTGGATTAGCCTAGGCACATATGTGGTTGGGGGCTTAATTGTGCCATTATAGCGTATCCTTGCCTTGCATATTAACTGTTGGATTTTATAGCTGGTGGATGATGATATTTGATGTGAATAGGCCTAGGTTTATTCTTGTTGTGGCTAATT
>JAULLG010099953.1:0-13352 GCA_035668355.1 Sarracenia leucophylla
ATGGGTCGAATTCAGGTTTGGAAATTCGAAGTTCGAGCTCGATGTGTTAGTACACTTGGAGTGTATTGAGCGGGATCAACATGATGATTAATATTGTACTGACTGTAAAAATTAATCCACATCCTGTATTATCATGTATTGCACGAACTCTTAATCTTGACATGATTAATTGATCATGCTCATTTAATGCGTAATACTTTGAGTCATCAATCATTGAGATTTCGCTGATGAGATCAATATGACCGATGAGTTGTATACTATCGTTAGTTGTTTAATGGTTGATAATCAACTGACGGAAACCATGTCCGAAGTAGGTTGAGGAGTTCCCCCTAGTGTGCTTGACTTATAGGTTTGATTATGCTAGAATCTTGCAAGTAGATCATTCGATCTGGCATGTTCAAAAGGTTAAGCGGCGCGATTGCGAGGATAAGAGGATAATTAAACCAAGTTGTCAGTAACCTAATTTAATTATCGGGAATTCATATCTTAAAAGTGAGGAGACCTCGGGCAATTCATAATTGAAAACTCAAGACATAATTCGAGATACGGCCCGGAGTTCAGTCAAGGCCTTTAGTGGAATAAGCCTTGGTTCGTGCATGAAATGATCAACTCAGGATTGGAGTTAGGGATATCTGAATTTTTTGTACAGTAAGCCCGAGTCTTATACTTTCTCATAATCCCTCACATAGCCCATTATACACACGACTATATTTCTCCTTGATTTCGGGATAATTTAATTTGATTAAGATTTTCAGTTTTGTTGTCGGGGATAATCGGGGATTAAATTAATTTATCAGAGGGCAAAATAGGGATACACACTAGGGTTTTATCCCCATAGTGGCCAACCCTAATGGAGTGTATTTATCTATATTTTTTGTTGTAATATCTTATCTTTGTTTTTGGAAACCAAAGGATAAGGAATAGGGAAAAAAAATATAAGGCATATTGGAGAACTTGAAAATAAAAAATTCTATCTCTTTTCACCCTCTCATACCGTCGGCCTCCTTGCTCTCTCTTTCTCTCTCTCTCTCTCTCTCTCTCTCATTCTTTTGCTATTTTTCTGCAAAATATTGAGTGTGTGAGGATTGAGAAACCAAGAAGGAGAAAATACTATAAACGGATACGGTGCCCACTCCCCGGGTTCGTGGTTGTGCATCCGGGAATATGTGAGATGGTCGTGGCAGTCATCTCGTCCTTGTTTTTTTAATGATAGAGGAACCACCTCAAGGCATGGCCCTTTGGACTCACCCCTTACGCGTAAAACCTTCGGGTCCCAATGACAACCTTAAACCACTGGGCTACCCTGGCAGGTTATTGTCCTCATCCTCATCCTGGAGTTTTTGGACCTTATTCACGTTCACCAAAAGATTGATATACCATGTGTTGAGTTTCAATAACCAACTTGTTGGACTTCGAGCAAACTCCCATTTTTCCCATACCTTGTGAGGGTGATACAGATATAGGTTTTTCGTTACATCTTATTGATTATGATATCCTTTATGCGTATATCATTCCTACTTATTTTATATCCTTTTGTGTATATCATGCTAGTTGATTAGGATATCCTTATTGTGTATATCCTGTTCGTTGATTATGATATTCTGATTGCGTATATCATACTTGTTGATCACGGTATCCTTCTTGTGTATATCATATGGCTTATTGGTATCCCTATTGTGTATATCATGTGTATTGATGATATCCTCGTTGTATATATTATGTGGAGTACGCTGTCCCTTCTCCAGGATGCTATCCATATACGGACTTCAACCGATGGGAAGGGCTCCCCGTTAACTCATCAAGGGTCACAACAAATGTAACCACAACATACATAATAAATACACTATCAACCTCATAATCTACATATGATACAAGAATTAGTAAATTATTACATAATTCAATTCCCAAATAAGAATAAGCCTAGGCTTACTCATGCAACAACGTAGATACCGTCAACCGACAATTCACAATATGATTATGCTAATGTCGATTCTAAGTACATAAGAGATTGAATTATATCCATATAGGATAAATTTCATAAAAATGGGGTCAATTGATTATTTTTCCTAAATCTCAACATATCCCCAAATCTCAACCCTATGTCAAAACATGATTTTGTCCTAACCAATTAATCATTAAATTAACATCGTAGGATGCTTCATAACATGCTAATATTGCAAGAACAACAATATAATCATGTATACATGCATCAAGGATTAAGCCATTCTTGGATTTATTCAATGCGTATTCTGAAATCGATCTAAAACATCAAAAACCATTCATAACATACAAAATTTCGAGGATTAGCATATATCCTAATTCAAGGGTGATGAAAGAAGGTATAATCAGTGCCCAACGAGCCTAAGATCTCAGCAACTCACCTAGAATCAAATTTGATTTGGTGAAAATATGAAATACATTGATTATACTAGGAATCTCATGAAATAAGTTGAAAAAACTTACCAAACAGGGCCTTAAACACCACCAAACTCCCCCAAGGAACCTTAGCCGCTGGAGCCTCGAAAAACTTAAGTTAGAATGAAATATAGTTATAAAATAAATGCTAAATCGTGACCCTGAAGCCTTAAATACCAATCTGGCCCGACCGCTCAAGCGGTCTACGCTCCGCTCGAACGGACCCTTGCTGTAGGGCCCGACCTGAAATTTTAAAAATCAAGGCCCATCTCTGATCTGAATGTCCCGAAACTTAACCCGACACTCTGGAATAATCTTCCTGAGGTTCTAAAACCATCGGTTCAAATTAACGATCCCAAATCAAATTCGAATTTTATTTTTTTTAAAATTAACTGATTTTCTAAAAAGTTTTAAGAAATAAGTTTTAAAACCTAGTTTCATCTAAAATTCGAAATTAAAATGGGTTGTACTATTACAACCTCCCCTACTTGGGAGATTTCATCCATGAAATCAATGTACCTTGGGATGAGAACAAATCTGGTTATCTTTCCCGAACATAGGGTTCCTGCTCCCATGTTGCCTCATCTTCGCCATGGTGCTACCATAGCACCTTAACATAAGATAGGGTTTTGCCTCGCAAAACATGCTCTCTACTATCAAGGATCCGTATAGGTCACTCCTCATACATAACATCATCATCGACCTTCAGGTCTGACCAGTCAAGAATGTGTGATGAGTCTGGCTCATATTTTCGTAGCATAGAAATGTGAAAAACATCATGGACAGATGATAATTGCAGTGGTAAACCCAAGCGATATGCTACAGCCCCGATCCTCTCCTCAATAGGAAATAGTCCAATATAACGCAGTGATAGCTTATCACTCTTGCCAAACCTCATCATCCCCTTCTAAGGAGAAACTCGAAGGAAGACATGATCTCCCACACTAAACTCCAATGGTCTCTGCCTCCTATTCGCAGAACTCTTTTGGCGACTCTGAGCCGCAATCAATCGTTGCCGGATAGTCACAATATTTTCCATTGTCTCTCTAACCATGTCAGGTTTTTAAAGGACTAACTCACCCACGTCTGCCCAATAGATAGGCGATCTGTAAGGCCTACCATATAATTCCTCAAAAGGAGCCATCTGTATACTAGACTGGTAGCTGTGATTGTAGGAAAACTCCACCAACGACAGACGATCTTCCCAAGAACCTCGAAAGTCCAGCACACATGCTCTCAACATGTCCTCTAAAATCTATATGGTGCACTCGGATTGTCCATTTTCTGAGGGTAGAACGCTGTATAAAACAGGAGATCCGTCCCCATCGCTTCCCACAACCCTCTCCAAAAATGTGAAGTAAGTTATGGATCTCGGTCAGATACTACAGATACGGGCACCCTGTGTAAGTGGATGATCTCATTAACATACAAACGACCCAACCTATCCATGGAGTAATTCAGGCAAATCAGTAGGAAGTGTACCGACTTCGTCAATCTGTCCACCACAACCCATATAGTATCACGGTCCCTGGTGACTTCGGCAACCTTGTCATGAAATTGGTAGTCACATGTTCCCACTTCCATTCTGACACTAGAAGGGGCTGGAGCAAACCTGTCAGTCCCTGATGCTCTGCCTTCACCTGCTGACAAGTGAGGCACCGTGATATAAACAACACAACGTCTCTCTTCATGCCTCTCTACCAAAACTGTCGGCGAAGGTCATGAAACATCTTGGTGCTACCTAGATGCACCGCCAAATGTGAATAGTGAAGCTATCAGAGTACCTCGTCACAATAAGTATCAGGTACAAATATCCTACCGGTAAATCTCAAATTATCGTCGTCGTGGATGGTCTACTCTAGAGCACTATCGCCACTATCTAACTGTTCTCGGTACATAGTACACTCGGCATCCTCCTTCTAGGCATCTACTACCCGTGTCACCAAGGTGGACTGAGAAACAACCACAAACAAAGCTGTGCGGTCCTCAAACTCGCATAGCTATAGGTCGTACTCACCAATATCCTCCATCATCCTCCACTCTCGTATAGCAATATGAGCAAGAGAGTTCAATGACTTCCTGCTAAGGGCATCAACCACAACTTTGGCTTTGCCCAGATGGTACTGAAGGTCGAAATCATAATCCCCCAGAAACTCCATCCATCTGCGTTGTCTCATATTCAGATCCTTCTGGGAGAAGAGGTGCTTCAGACTCTTGTAATCGGAGAACACTTCAAATTTCTTCCCATAAAGGTAGTGTCTCTAAGTCTTCAAAGCGAAGACGATAGTTGCAAGCTCCAAATCACGAGTGGGATAATTCTTCTCATGAATCTTTAGCTGTCGAGATCCATAAGCAACTATGTTACTCGACTGCATCAACACGCACCCAAGACCCTCATGAGAAGTGTCACAAAACACAACATAACCCACTCCACGCTCTGATATGATCAGAATATGAGCACCGGTCAACCTCTTCTTCAGTGCAACGTCCTGACCTCAGATAATAATAAAAACCCTAAGAATTACCCAAAAATTGAAACTCTAGCCGAATCTTTATTTCTTAAAACATTGTCTTAAAACAATATAACATCTTTCTTTTAAAAATCTCCAAAATGGTTGAAAAATATTCTAACTTTTTCTGAAAAATTCTGGTAGAGTTTTCCCTATTTTTGGACTATCCCAAAACGAACATGGGAAATTCAACAACCCAAACAATAATATTGGCCCATCAAAGGCATCAACAAAGCAATCTAAGCCCATCCAAGGCATCTAAACTGTGCTAATCTAACAATAATAAAGTCCATCCACGGCACTTACCAAACTACTTCAAACCCATCAAAATAAAACAGAAGCTACTTACCCAACGATTCCTCACATGCATGCACTGCATGAACTTGGTCTTATAGTCATACAGTTATCCAACTAAATAAACTGAAAAGTACATTAATGTACATTTATCCGAATGAAATGACTTTGAGAGAAATGATAGAGGTAGATGTTATGCAATGCCACAGATTTCACATCTTTATGCTGATCTACAATCTTTAGAAGCTCAACCTAAAAAATTTTAAACACACGGGTTGAGTCCAAGTAGCAGGATAATAGATGAAATAAACCACAATATGATATGCAAGGCTGGCATGTGACAAGTATAGGTTTCAATCATAAAAGTAACATATTGCTCTTTCTTGAAAATAGGTGTCACATGCTTGTTTTCAAATAAAAGAAGATAACCGTGTTGCAAGTAAAAAAAAAAAAATTATCACTTCAAGTCTATACCCATAATTCCACATTTAACATTTTGTTATAAAGTAATAGTTTTATACAATTTTCATAAAAAGGGAATCATGTTAAACTTTTAGTCAAAATTGTCGTGAACTTATGTTCATAATCTCCTTATCCGAACTAAATCTATGCACGCTTTTACAAACCCGAAGGTTTGAAGGCACGACCGGCTTGTCTCACAAGCGATGCAACTATTTTACAACCCAAAGGTTGAGGGTAAGGCCGACCCATATACCAAGCGATGCAACTATTTTACAACCCGAAGGTTGAGGACAAGGCCGACCCGTATCCATAAACCAATCCAAATATACCTCTCATAATCCATAAAATTCATAAAAATGATTTTTATTGCATCACCAAAATCAACGGTAAACTTGGATTGGTTTAAGGACCCATAACTAGCACAACCAAGATCCATAATTCGATGTAACAAGTCACAAAGCGATGCAATTCTTTTACAGACCTGAAGGTCTGAGGACAAGGCCGACCCTTCCACAAACGATGCAACTATTTTATAGACACAAAGATCTGAGGGAAAGGACGGCCCATCTCACAAGCGATGCAACTATTTTACAACCCGAAGGTTGAGGGCAAGGTCAGCCCATCTCCATAAGCCAATCCAAGTACACCTCTCACAATCTATAGAGTTCATAAAATAATTTTCATTATATAACCGAAATCAACGGCTAACTTGGATAGGCTTAAGGATTTCCAAATACTGCAACTAAGATCCACAATCAATATAAGTACATTACCAACAAATTGGGCTCCCATACATCCCAATTTCTTACATTAGATCTCATCTCACATTGGACCCCTTCTCCAAACCATAATGCACCTAAAGCAATGAAATGCAATGGTGCATGAACTATTCATCATTCAACAAGATATCTCAAACACCAAAAACATAGACTATAAAAACGGAGCCTACGAATCATCAAATGCTATCACCAAAATCTAACACAACATAACCATATCTTCATGGGTTACGATCAAAGATCATATAAAATCACACAAGTAATACCAACTTTAAATGATTAGGCTAATAACATAAATATACCTCAACATGCACCAACTGTCCAAAATTGATCCCTAACCCATCACATGTTTTCATCTAGGTGCAATCACATGTCAATAACGTAAGAGAGAGAGAGAGAGAGAGAGAGAGAGAGAGAGAGACATGGAACATTTAACACATTCTTGATAAATTCACCAAATATTTGGTTATCAGGCTTATGGTTTTCTCATTAGACAATGATCATAAGAAATCAAAAATTTAAAGAACATATCTTTTGTAGTCCTATTGTCCACCAAGGAAAGGAATAGCACTACAAATCACTAGGGTCCAATGCTAATCTCGATTTATCAACTTACCAATTTGAAAAAAAGGATTAATTTCTCTTATCCAAAAATCACCAAATTTTAGTAGTCGGTTGCTTAACATGCCAATTTTACCTAATAAAGACCAATTTTCCCAAATTGCTTTAATTCGATCAAACTCAAATTCATACAAATATATCCAGTTCGACCCCTAGTTTATCCAAGGGTCAAAAACTGATCCCACCAATCTTATTCTAGCAAGCTAGGATAGCTATCATAAGGTTCAATTTCATGTTTTAATTACTAATTGCTTAGTTCAAAACCCATAATCAAAACTAGGGCTCACGATCCATGTTCAGTTCTCAATCTCGGTTCTAGGAAAAATTATGAGAAAAGTTACAATTCATATGAGTAGAGGAGTTTATTAAGTCTAGAATCCTACGTCACAACCGAGATGATACTAAGAAAGCAATTCCAATTCAAATCCGTCATGAACCAGCCCCGAAAGTGCGTCCAACAGCCAAAATAAATTTACCAACTTGCGATTTAATTAACGAGGATAAAATCCGATTATTCAAAAATTAAAAAATTTTAACCAAAGGCTATATTCGATGCCATTATCACAAAATTGGAATCAATTTCAGGAAATTATCCTAAAAAGGCCGAAATTTCCAAATCAACCCCAAAAATTAACCCAAAACCCTAACTGTTCCAAAACAGAAATCGATCCCACTAATATCATTCTAACAAGTTTAGATACTTAGATCTAGTTCCAATTTCGTGTTATTATCATCAATTGATCAAGAAAAATCCAAATATTCAAATATTGTCCCCGTCAGGTTCGGCCACCCTAGATTCTCAATGCATCACAAAACTTTGATAATAACCCAAACAAAATTAGTAGAGATGCTCACAAGATCCCGAACATTACCTGTAACGAAGCAATCCGAAGAAATCGGCTCAAATCAATGCAAAATCAGACCTCGAAGCTCATGGATGTCGCGTACTGTTCTCCTCCCCTGTTTTTCGTTTCTCTCGTCAGTTCTCCTCCCTTACCGGCGACGATAGGCGCTAATGGTGGCGCGGCGGTGGTTAGTGGTGGTCGGCGAGCCTCCCCTCTCCTTCCTCCTCCTCCTCCTTCTTCGTTTTCTCCCCCGAGCCCTGGTTCTCTCCCTCTCTCTGTTTTCTATATTTGCGCGTGTAGCGCAATTCGTGATTCTTCTCTTCTTTTTTATTTTTATAAAATATTTTTAATAAATAATATATATATATATATATATATATATACAAGCTCTTTCCTTTGAACAAAATTTTAAAATTTTGTTAACCGGGAAAATTGTTCACCGAAAAAGGATTAATCACTGTAATGAGAGAAAACATATCTTTTAATCAAAAAAAATTTCAAAGTCCAAAAATAAATTGTAAAAAATATATAATTCTCTCAGTTTTAAATAAAATATTAAATAAATGGCTTTAGTCGTTGCAAGCTCCCCCACTTAGGAGATTTCGTTCTCAAAATCACAGCACTTCATCGACCAAACCCGATCTTATCAAAGTGAACTGTTTTATGCTTGCCCAGTAAGCTAATAATCTCCGCCACTTACAACAGACTCTATCCATTAACACAAGATGATTCTAAGCCAAATAAGGTGAAGACTAAGACTCCAATCAACAGTTGGCGTTACTGACACATAGTAGTCTCAAACGGTCGTCAAAACTACTCTTACCAGAAGGCCTCTTTAGTCACACACGGACCTGCAACACAACCAAGGAACAAAATCACGAAAGGAAATGATTAAATCACTACTGATACTTCCACTCACCGTTTGTTTGTTCTCGAGGCACTAACACTTGGCTACACTAGTATCACAACAACAACTAACTTAGCCAGAGCTCCTCATATATTATTACCAAGGCATCAATCCTACATAAAGGATCCTGATAGCTACACAAACCGTGAATTTTCTCACTGTAACAGGTTCGCAAATCAAACTCACTAGAACTGATCTCAATAAAACCATACACAACACCAAAGAAGACAAGTGCCAACATAAGGAGACCAGTGTTGACACCACAGGTTATTGTCGATACCAAAGGGAGCTAGTGTCGACACAAACAACAATCAAAGGAAGCTGGTGTCAACACCATAGAAAGTTAGTTTTGATACAAAAGAGAGGGTTCTGAATTCTTCCCGAACTCAGTGTCGACACCATGGGGACATGAGTCGACCTTACCAATGTCAACCTCAACGAGAATCAATGCGATCAACTTATAGTAATGCCTTCAAACACCCACATCAACACACACACACACACACACACACACACACACACACACAAGATCATTAGGAGGGACAACAGCTCGAACTTCAACATGCACCAAATCATCAAGCGGTTTCACATCCATCGCACACTATCCAAGGTAAGCTCCTAAAGGACCACATAAGGTTCGGAATACAAAGTGCGCTTCAAGGGGAGACCAAAAAAAAACTCTCCTCGACTAACCCTCAAGGGTACTGCATCTCATGCCACTTGAGGCCACGAACTAACAACCACCAACGACCTGTAACTCCGCACAAGGCCATTTGTCCAACCAAAAGTTATCTGTACCAACCTAATCCACATCCTCACACCTAAAGGTGGAGTGATCAGTTCTTACTAAGGAATATGAGAGCACACACCCACATTAGCATACCGACTCCTGCTCCGGCTCCTACTCGTAGCCATCAAAAGATTGTCACAACGTACTGACTCGTAGCAGCCTCAATCTCAACACAACTCATCAAGAAATAATAGTTGTCTCAAACAACTACCCGCTTACCAGCATGTATCAGAAATGTAGTTCACCAGGGTTGACCTAAAATGGGCTGGTGTCGACCCAACTACTACCAATCTAAACCAAAATCAATGTAATACATCCAACTGGGCGTCCTCCCAGCACACTGACGACTGTCAAGTCAATCATATCGCATGAGCACTTACCAATTGGCTCACGGTCTATCAAGGATGCACTTAGGGCACCAAACCAAATCCTTGAAGAGCCTCATCTCCTGATATGGGTTAAAGGATTTCTGATGTCTTATCTCGTCATCGTATAAATTCATAATTACAACTTGCGATCATACCACTGGGTATGACCCACCACTGTCAACCTTTTTGTCACGACATCATTGGCAACACTGTCATCATCCAACTCAATGGCATCCTAAAGGGCCAAAGGAGTAACCGCTTGGTTCACCTTAGAAGCCTCTTTCACCAGGTTCGTGTTACAGAGATATCTCTTAGAAAAAGGGGTGGGGTGGGGAGCTCCACAATCTAAAGAAGATAACATCAAACTTCTCTTCCAAGGAACCAAAACTACTCATCAAAGAGAACCCAAACCGTACTACAGCTATTGTACATCCACCAGGTTAACAAACCCATCCACCTCTTGTCAGTTCTCACAATAGACATATGATACTCGTTCTCAAACAAGCACGTTCTTCAAATGTAACAGTCTGACCTCTTTTAAATTAATTAAAAGTTTATTTTAATTAATAAAAGTTTCGATGTTTTTATTTTGTAAAAACCTTCTCAAAACTTATAAATTTCCGTCATAAAAACCTCAGTTCTCTTGTCTAAAGAAAGCATTTTTTTTAAAGGATTGTTGTCGGTCGACCGACAAGGGTATCGGTCGACTGATACGGAAGCTGCTACTGAAATTCTGCAACTTCAAAATCCAAATTTTATTTCTCACACTTCAAAACATTTTACTTCTTACAGTAGCAACTTTACTGAACATTTTTACCAAAGAAAGAATAAATATTTTTATTCATAACAATATGTAAACTTACAAAAGATTACTGATAAAGACCTACTTAGTCTTTCGTTCCCCATTACACAACAACCCAAAGGGAAAAACCTCACCATCATGCAACTCATGATCCCAAACAAATAAATAAAATATAGGATCAGCTTCCATGCTTCCATGCAACAAGACTTCCTCAATCTTCAAATATGCCTTCTTCTAAACACCTGCGTTGTTATTTTATAAGACAATAAAATAACAACATTAGCATATTGCTAGTAGGAAATATGATAACATATGATGCAGCATATAAATAAATACACCAATATAAATATAAGCATCATAAACTTCGAGAAAGATTTACACACTTCACCTTCTCTCCAATTATGACTTAAATCATAAATTTCGAGAAGGATTTACATACTCCACCTCCTCACAATTTCATGTTTTCAAACATGGACTCTGAGAAGGAGTTACGCACTTCACATTCTTTGCACTTCAATCATAGATCCCGAGAACGATTTACACACTTCACCCTCTCTGTACTTCAACTTGGGACTTCAAGTCCACAAGTTATTTAATTCCTATTGGATTAAGAATCCAGGAATCGAGGCCTCCGTGCAATGGATTTCATTCCCATTGACTTTGTGTCTTAAAAGACTTACTTCAGTTCACAAGGAACTACCTCGGTTCATAAAGAACCACTACGCTGACTCATTTGGAGTAAGATACTTCGGCCCGAATAAGGATGGGCAGTCCTAAAATTTCTTAACACTTCACAGATTATTCACTTCGCGTTCAAGTACACATAATTAGTGGGTACTTAGCATTCTATTTACTTACTTCAGGTTCCCGAAGAACCCCCATCACTAGTGGCATGACTGCCTACTAATAATCGTCTCTCCTATTGGAGATTTCCATCTAGTGAATTAACTATCTTTTGGTTTTTATTCATTTTACAAATAAATTCTTCTTGATTCTACTTCAATTACCGACACAGGAAATAACATTCCTATCATTAACGGGAAGCCTAAGCTGCCCGATTACCATGATCTGCTACTTTAGTCTTAGTCACTCACAAGATTATTTCGAACTCCTATTTTCATTTAGAAAATAAAGACTTCAAGAGTCAACCTGACTCTTCACTTATCGGACATCCCCAATTTCGTTAAATTAGTTATGTTCACGTCCCTAAGACACAGGGACCACCTTCAACGCGTGTTCGTTAATCTGCTACCCAAAACTCATCTTTCATAAAGAAACCTCACACTCCCTAACCATGGTTTAGGTTAGAACTACTTATCGACATCCTTAATTGGTAAGTACCACAAAGGCTTTCTACTTCCCACCTCAATTTCTCTTATGATCTCGAAACTAAGTTTCCTTTCACTCTTTCTATTGCTTCAATTCTTATACTTCAACTAGTACAGCTAAGTTTCTAGACATACTCTTCAACGTTTAAGTACATTGACACGCCACATACTCTCTTCACCTGCCAAAAGTTAAACTTTCGTTGAAAGTTAATTTCGACAAGTGACTTCATTAAATTCACAGGGAGAGCCTCGGCTGTCCCATTACCTTCACTAAATCTTTAACGCTCACCACCCTCTTAACCTTATTAATTACCACCTTGAAGGAATCCAAAGACTTCTAAACAAACATTTAATTTGTACCTCTCCTTCAAGTGAACAATAGTGATGGACACTTAAATTTCTAACGACCTGCTAAAAAGTCTAGGCTATTCCAAATAAATGTGCTTCAATTCAAGCATTCACCTATCGCGAGCCCTTAACACTTCTTGGAAAACCCAAGCTATTCCAAACTTTGCTAATTCTTTTGAAGATAAATTCTCCTTAATTTATTTTCAAACATAGCCACCTCTCATACTTCATAAATATTATAACCTCAATTTTCTACCAACATTCGAAACTGTAGCAAAAACGTAAAAGTATCAGCGTTTTAAAAACGTGCAAGGCTTGGAACACAGCCTGTCGGTCGACTGACACCCCCTCTACCTGTGCCGGTCGACTGGTGGGTCGACCGACACCTTGTTCTTCACGAAATCTGACGTTTTTCTTCCTTGATTTCGTACCTAAACTTCTAGGAATGATACTTATACTTCATTATTACTTCAACCCATGACTCTTTACATTAAAATAAACAAAAATCACTGGTAAAATTCAAATATGATAATTAAACTTATCATATTTAAACTTCAATTCATAAAATCCTTCAAACAACTCAAGTTTTACTCCAACTTGAACTACCTCATAAATCCTACATGGATGGTGTTAATAAAGCCGAAAATCATAACATTGGACGCCAACTCTTGCAGCTCTTAATCTGTTACAACATGATTTCAGATTAGAAACCATCTAAAAAATGGAAAATCACGAAATCTAAGCGTCTCCTGCGAACTAACTTCAGAATTTCGTGAAATCCTCAAGAATTCTCACCGTTTTGAAGCTAAATAGTTGCTGGACAGTAGAGAAATCTTGCCTTGCTGACTTCCTTTTCCTCCACCTTCGATCCATTTTTCCTCCTTCC
>JAULLG010101040.1:0-13332 GCA_035668355.1 Sarracenia leucophylla
CCTAATTAGGAGAAACTCAAAAAAAATGAATTAGGCATATTAGAAACAAAGTTTTACCTCACAATTATATATATATATATATATATATATATATATATATATATAATACACATGAGTAAGTATAAGAACAAGTATATCAGAATCTAATAAAAAGAAAATCTTATACAATTCCATCAATTCATCAATGTTAAGCACACTTTTCATGATAATTTAAACGAAAGACTGATTGGAGAGAAAATATTAAAATAAGATATTGGAATCATATTAAGGAGAGAATCGAGAAAATAATTATAATGTTGAAGTCAAACTGATAAGGTCCTATATGTATTATTGAAATGTTTTTGAAGCTCACCCTCGAACAAAAGGATACTTTTTTAAATATATTAATTTATGTAATAGGGTGTGATGGTTTTCACACTAATCAAACGAAAATGTACACAAATGTCATAGGTAATCATTTCTATAACCCGCTGTTGCCAAAATACACGGATGGCTTTAACACTAATCAAACGAAAAAGTACACGGTTCTAAAAGGTAGCCATTACCCAACAAACCTTTTTATTTCCATAGCTTATTCCATTCGAGAAGGAAGCACAAAAACAATCATCAGTATTAGGATTCAATATATGGTCAATCAACGATGATGTTTTAATATTCTTTCTAACTCTCTTAAAATTGACCCCTTTAACTTATGCTCGACTTTAATCAGCAAATCAAATATTTAATAGAAATTAACTCACAAAAAGGGTAGTTAATAAAGAAAAAAAAATCAAATTTTACATGATTAATTTGTGTTTAATCGAATTATTTTTATTTTTTGTACAAACAATGCTTTTTGTTTATATTTTTTTATTTTTTAAATTTTTGTGATATGAAACTAAGTATCTAAAATACAAATTTCAAATGATTTCCTAAGAAATTCAAAGCAATTGGCATCAAGAGGGTTAGTCAAAAGATCGGCTAATTGATTTTCAGTGGTGACATGTTCACGACATATAATGTTGTCCTCAACTAACTCACCAATGAAATGATGCCTAATGTCAATATGCTTAGTTCTAGAATGCTGAAGATGATTATTTGAAATATTGATATCACTCATATTATCACAGTAAAGAGTAATAGAATCATGTGTAAGATCATAATCAAACATCATTTCTTTAATCCAAATAAGTTGAGTACAACAACTCCTTACAACAATATACTTAGCCTCGATAGTAGACAGAGATATTGCATTTTGTTTCTTACTATGTCATGACACCAAATTGTTACTGATATAGAAACAACCCCCTAATGGGCTTTTTCTATCATCAGCATAGCTAACCCAGTCAACATTAGAAAAACCTAGAATATTAGAGTTAGTATCTTTTGGAAACCAAATACCAAAGTCTAAGGTGAAGTTCACATAACAAATAATTCTCTTAATTGCAGTTAAATGTGAATCTTTTGGATTTGACTGATATTTAGCACAAATATTAACACTGAAGGAAATATCAGGTCTACTATCCATGACATACAATAGACTCCCAGTTATACTTCTAAACATGGTTTGCTCAATATTTTGACCTTTTTCATCTTTCGATAATTTAACAGAAGTACTCATAGGGGTTCGGATGAATTTGGTAGACTCTAACTTAAACCATTTTTCTAAGTTACGAGCATATTTAGACTGTGTAATAAAAATTCCATGTCCAATTGCTTAATTTGTATGCGAAGAAAATAGTTAAGTTCGCCTATCATACTCATCTCAAATTCCTTATGCATACTATCTGAAAATTTTAATGCAAGATTATCACTCGTAGATCAAAACACGATGTCTTCAACATATATTTTAGCCACTATGATATCCTTTTAGTTCTTTTGATGAAATGTGTCTTATCAACACTACCTCTGTCAAAACCATTATTTAGAAGAAAATTGATCAACATTTCATACCATGCTCGAGGAGCTTGTTTTAAACCATACAATGCCTTGTTTAGCTTGTAGACATGATCTGGGTGATAGGGATCCCCAAATCCTATAGGTTGTTCAACATAAACTCCTTCCTTGAGTTAACCATTTAGAAAAGTACTTTTCATGACCATCTGATGCAATTTAAAGTCTAAGTAACAGGCAATAGCAAGTAGAATACGAATAGATTCTAGTCTAGTAACGAGGACAAAAGTTTTATCAAATTCTATTCCTTCTACTTGTGTGTAGGCTTGAGCAACTAACCTAACCATATTTCTTAATATGGTACCAATTTCATTAGTTTTGTTTATAAAAATCCATTTGGCGCCAACAACACTAACATTACTAAGCCTAGCTACTAGTTCCCAAACATCATTTCTAAAGAATTGTTCGATTTCATCATGCATAGCGTTCACCCAACAGTCATCAATGAGAGCCTCTCTAGCATTTTTGGGCTCAATTAAAGATACATAGCAAGAGTGTCTTACTTGACTTACCTAATTTGTCATCTATTGTCAAGTCATCATAGGTTCTGTCACATTACCAATTACTTGGTCAAGTGGATGATTTAATTTGACTCCCAAACATGGGTTCAATTGAGCAGGCATGTCAGTTGATACAGATACGGGAAGATCTTCTGAACAGGATACAAATTCAACTATAGGTAATGTAAGGACCTGAACCTAGATTGCACGTGTGTCGTGTTTTGGCATGCTTAGGGTAGCCTTGGGCCGAGTGATCACGGACCGTTTCGGAATTTAAGCTTTAATTCAAACCGGCATTTGTTTGTTTTTCTGAGAAATTGGTTAAAAGTTTTCAAAGAATTAATGTTTATTGACGATTCGAGGTCTGATGATCGCGTCGTTTGTTTTGCTAGCTTCGTTATTCTTTTCTTAAGTCTTGGGCCAAGTTTGAGGATGTTTAGATTAGGAACAGGTTTTGATTTTTAAGTTTCAAATCTATGCAGCCCAGGGGTGAGCGCTCGAGCGCTAAAGGTCGGTCAGGGGGTTTTAAAGCTTTGGGTGTTTGGCATTTCTTATATCTTTTTCAACCTTTTTGCTCCTCCCTCTCTCTAGAATGTAGGAGAACAATCTAGGGCTTGGTTTTGTGCATTGTTGGAAGCTTTTCCTTGGATTCGGACACCGCCCGACTGCTTGGGAGGTTGAGGGCTATGCATTCATCGAACCTGATTTTGGATTCAAGGATTTCGGTAGGTGTCTTTTTGGTATTCTTGTTTGGATCATCCTAGAAGGTTAGAATCAACTTACTCTCAAACTTTTCTTTCTATATGTAAAGGTATTTCAGGTTTTTATGCTTATATATCCAAAAAGTAAGGTTTTACGGCTTGTATCGTACTTTTCAGGGTCCGAGCCTCGAGATTTGTGAAATATTTTTACCTTTTCTTGCTTATGTATGTGATTAGAATTTTTGTGCCTTGTTAGATTTGAGATTTGGCTTCGTTTGCCTAGAAATAGTTATTTGTGAGATTTTATAATTTTGTGCCTTTTTTGGGCTTAGGATTGACGGAATGTATAACTAGCAGGTTTTCTGTGATTTATGATAGATTTATGACGTATCAGTATTTTTAGAATTTTTATAGCATATCGCATTGTCAAATCATGTACAACTGGTAAATTGTTGATATCACACTTTTACGGGTATAAAATCCATGTTTTTGAAATATTTTAGGTTTTCCTAGTAGGGTAACGAGATTTCCATATGATGTAACTTGTAGATTTTGAAACTGATTATCGGTATCAGATTTATGTACAAATTGTGGGCCTTAAAATGGGTGTTTGGGGTTTATGGATTTTTGGGTGGGACCTTAACCTCTTAGCATGGGTTTTATGTATTTATCAAATAAATATGTGTACTTCTTGAGTATTGCTTATGGTTGTTTGTGCTAACTAGCCAAAAGCCATGTTCATTGTTATCATTGCTACTTGGTTTAAAACCTTGCTTGTCTTGGAGCTAGTTTTTATCATGTGCTTGATGGAGTCTGATTATATAATTTGACGTAGCGAATTGCGGCTTAAGTAAAGACTAGTTAAAGACCGATGTTTATGTATTGCGTTCTTGATACTATTTAGAACCTTGTTTTAATTGTGATTTAAATGCCTTGGTTACTTCCTTTTCTCTAACATGCGATATCGTAGAAATGATATTAGTCTTGCTATGTGATTGGGTTTACGAATTATTTTGTTGAGATTTGTTGATATCTCAAATTGTTAATATCTCACTGTGGTCGGAATAATTCGTTAGTTGTGTTGCGATCGAGATGTCATGCCTTTGGTTTAGGACCATAAAAGTGGTGTGCTTATGATGATAATAATAATAAATGTTATGCCCGTTTGGGACATGTGTGCCCGAGTTGGTCGATAAGGTTGGGCAACAGTAAGCCCACAGATTCTTGATAAGAGTGGGCAATGGTAAGCCCAAAGACTCTTGATAAGGTCGAGCAATGGTAGGACCAGGAATTCTATTATAGACGTAAGTGACTTTGGGAACCGTTACACCCGAGTCAGTTGGCTTGTTGATGTTTGCTTTATTTCAATCTCATGCACGTATCTTCATAAACGTGATCCTGTTCCTATTCTTGTTTGATTGGGGAGCAGATATTACTGTTATGGGTATATATGCTATGTGATTGATCCTTTCCTACTCTTTACATATGCATGTGGAACCTATGTAGTTTTCGGTTGCGTGAACTTCAAATGAGTATAAGACATGGTATGGAACGTGACTTATACGTCATTTGTCGTGCACACTTGCCTAGAGTGTTACTTGACGATTTTACCGATTTTCTCCTATCTTAGACATGTGTTTGCATAATATAGTGACTATTCCTGTGCTTATTTTTTTGGGGATGGTCAGGACTATTATGCGTGATACGTGTCACAAGATGGAAAGATTGTCATAGTGAGGAGTGACGTATATATGCTATTGTGTGGGATGTAACCTATATACGTTACGAGAGGAAAACGATTTTAGCGTATACGGTTTTCTCGTAAGCTTTCCTGAGTTTATTCCTTGTGTATCTGTGATTGTATTCATATTAACTGTTTTTCATTAACCATGATATGCGATAATCTGTTTCCAGTTAAACATTATTTGTATAATCACATGTCATCCTCGTAAAGCAAGTCTAGTTCCTTCTTAGCTTGTTTCCTAGAGCCAGTGGCTCACGTGTCTCTGACACACAGGTGATCACAGCAGGGATAAGTAGACTAATGAGAGATGATGTGGAGGACCCTTTTATTGCTTGGTGGTTAGACATTGAGCCACGTATAGGCTTAGGTTGTTTGGTAACTTCTTTATTACCTAATATTAGAATTGTATAGACTAACTCTTTGTTTTGCAGGTTGCTCAAGTTAGTTTTGTAGTTTATGTTATGTATTGGATATTTATTGGACCTTTGAACCTTTGTTTACATATCTCAGTTTTATTACATTCATTTACTGTGTGTTGCGAGGCCGATGTACCGGGAGGGTGTTCTGGGCTTCGTTCGGGTGGTTTAGCTCTCGATAAGGTTGTATGTTAGTTATATTTCATTTTGGTGCCTTAGAAACTTAAAATAAAATTTTGGATTTTAAAACTTAGCTTTCAGTAGTAAACTCTCGTCAACCTGAGCGCTCGAGCGACCTCTCTACCGCTCGAGCGGTATCCTATTTTCTGGATCTCCGAAAAATGTTGATTTTGGTTAAATCTCCTGGAGTTTATTATGGGCTTTGGAGACCTCCTTTAAGCTTATTATTTATATTATTTTCTATATAAAATAGTCTCGTTTGTTAAGGCCTTGTTTGGGTTTCAAACAACTTAAAACTTAAGGATTTTCTTAATGTTTCAATTGGTAGTTTTCGGTTTCGTTTTGTTTAGGCTTTCGGCTTGGGTTCATTGGGTTAGTTTCTATTTAACGTGGGTCGGGACGTTACATGTAAAGATAAATCTTCTATAGGTTATGGATCAGCAATGTCTAATTCCCCAGGTTGAATATCTTCAAATGTTTCTGCATCATCAACAACGACAATAACAGATTCCATCATAGTAGAAGTTCTCCAATTATAAACTCTATAAGCTCTATTATTAATAGAGTAACCCAAAAATATTCCATCATGACTTTTGGAATCAAATTTGCCCAATTGGTCTCTGTCTTCCAAAATATAGCATTTGCTTCCAAAGGTTTTGAAATATTTAACATTAGGTTTTTGACTATTCCAGAATTCATAAGAAGTTAATTTTGTACCGAACCGTAAATATATATGATTTATAACAAGCTGTATTTACGACCTCTGCCCAAAATTTAAGAGGAGCATTTTTACCATGAAGCATTACCCTCGGCATTTCTTGTACCACTCGATTCTTGCGTTCAACAACACCATTTTGTTGAGGAGTTTTGGGTGCAGAAAATTCCTGCTGAATGCTAAGAACATCACAAAAACTCAAGAATTCAGAGTTTTCAAACTCTCTTCCATGATCATACTTGATTTTAGTAAAATTCTTTGCTTTTTATTCATTATTCAATCTCTTACACAACGATTTGAAGTCAGGAAAAGTGTCAAACTTTTCTCTGAGAAAGTTAACCCAAGTAAACCTAGAAAAGCCATCTACTTTTAAAAAAATATATATTTTACCACCAGTGCTATCTTTTTTAGTAGGACCCATAAGATCCATATGAAGCAGCTGGAGAGCGCATTGAGTGGTAATCTGATTTACTTTGTTGTGAGGAACTTTAGTTAGTTTACCAAATTGACAAGGACGACAAATTACCTTTAAAGGAGTGCCAAGTCTTGGTATTCCTCTTACCAGTTCAAAATTTACCAAGTTAGACAAGTCTTTAAAATTCATAATGCCAAATCTATGGTGCCACAACTTTGCTTCATCAGTTTTGGTAGAATTACAAGATAAACAGGGTTTAGGTATAATTCCATAGTAGTTGTGAGGTGTTCTAACTCAATGAATTACTATATTACCCATTTTATCTAAAATTAAGCATTCAGCCTTTCAAAAATGGACTTCATGGTGTGTATCACACATCTGACTAATGCTAAGTAAATTAGCTTCTAAGCCATCAACCAATAGAACATCATCCAATTTGGGTAGTCCAGGAGAGTTGATAGATCATTTTTCAAAAATTTTAGATGAGTTTTAATCCCCAAATGTGACAAGTCCGCGCCATCATATGGATCAATTGATGAAAACAAAGATTTGTCATCAGACATGTGTCGAGAGAAACCACTGTCAAGATACCACATAAAAGAATTTTAAGCTTTTAAGGCTGTATGAGCTACATAACTTTTCAAATTAGATTTACATACCACGATATAACGTTTTTTAGGAAAAGGTTTGTCAAATTTTCTGGCTTTATTTTCAAAAGTTTTCTTTTCCTAACTTCTGATTTGGTCATATAGTTTTCCAATCCCTCTTTTATGTTGGTATGCTTACCGTGACTTTCACCTCAAGCAAATGGGTCTAATGTGCTCCAAAATCCCACAAATATGACAAATAGGAACAAATTTTTTAAGAGATTGTGGATTATGACGTTTTAGAAAAAAATTTCCGAAATTTTGGCCATTGAATTTAAAAGGCTATTGAATAAGTTGATAAGCAACTTGAGTTGGAGAAATAGGAATATTTGCAGCTTTAACAAGTTTAATCTTACCAGATTCTTTTGAGGCTGAGGGATTTTCAACATACCCGATTCTACTCCAGTCTGATGCTCCTTTTTGGACACATAGAATCTTATCCAGAGATAGTGATCCTGAATTCATTTCTTAAGAGTGGTGTTATATTTTTCAAATTCTTTTTCTAACTCTTTAATTCTTGCCTCAAGACAAGACCGCAACTTATTAAAACTTTGTTATTCTTTTTCAAAACTCAAAATTTCTGATTTTAATGAATTACAAGATTCAATGAGTTCGTTTTTCTGTTTATCAAAACTTGATAGTTTTTCACGAAAATTAGATTTATAAATTTTTAAATCTTTTAATTGAGTCAAAGATGTATCCAGTTCTGATTTTAGGAAACCATTCTCTTTTTCAAAACTTTAATCTTCATAGGCAACTTAGTGACACTTTTTGACAATTTATAGCTTTTTCACAAAGATTGTCATAAGTCGTCTTAAGACCCTTTTCACCGTCTTTATCAGATTCACAATCTGAGTGCTCCAATTCATTATTTGTGTCAGTATCTGATTCTACAATTGAGCATCCAAACATAATCAAATCAGTAGAGGTAGTCAAGGAAACAAAGTTCCACACCTCATTATCCTTCTCAAATTCGGTTTTCCGAGAACTGGAAATGTCATAATCCCATGTGACAGTTATTGAAGTCGCGCAGCAGAACGAGTCAAAAAAGATCGACAACGTGACCGTAAAAAATGTCATCACTCATTTTTCATGAAGAACAAGGAATCGAAATGATGTTGTGAGACGACCCAGTGACCTTCTCACATATCTCCTGACGCACGCGACGATTCCGGTGAGTGGGCACTGATCTAAATTGACTTTGTAGGTTTCTGACACACCGAATACTCTCAAGAATTTTTGCAAAATTCTAGAGAGAGGAGGAGGGGGCCGGCGGCACCTAGGAGATGGAGAGAGAGAATATTGAGAGAATGAGAAAATTAGGTTATGATCTTTTTTCTCTAATGTATATACACTACACCTATTTTACTTAATATATTTATTCTCATCCTATATAATAATATAGAGAATAAATATATTTTCAACTAAAATAATTAATCTCTCATACATGTATATAAATATATATATATATATACGCTTACCTTTTATTTTAATACATATATATTGTCCTTCCTAAAATGAAGTAGAGAATATACATATAACCAAAAATAAAAGTTTTCTTTCCACCTTGCCATGGCCGGCCATACTTGGCCACCATATAACGTCCTGATATAAACCAATAAATAATCTAAAAAAAAATATCCGATAACTGGATCTCATGCAGAATATTTATTTCTTCAAAACACGATTTTAAGAAAAATAAGAATATTTCCCTCTTAAAGAAATTTTATGAAAAAGTTGAAAAATATTCTAACTCTTTTTAGAAAATTTTGGCAGAGTTTTCCCTATTTTTGGACTAATCCGAGATGGGAAAAACATGTAAATAAGGTACCTGGACAATTTATATATCAACGATCCGCATCCGCGGCAAAACTAGACTATTCTAAAGTATATCAAGCCGATTACTGGCGTAACAACAATACTAACCAACAAGAAATCTCAAATCTCTATCTAGTAAGGGGTGGTCCTTAAGCACTTGCAACCCACAGTAAATCTACAACAAAATAAACTACCTAAACTAAAAGAGAAAACAAAACTACCCAGCGGAATCTCACATGCATACAAGGATTGAGAAGTGGCCTTATGGCCGTACAGTCATCCGACTACATAAAGAATTAAATGCAATTATTTATACACATCCAAAAATAAATAATAAACTGCATAAACATGTGAATAGTGTATGTTCATGCTTCTCCCATCCTTGCTATGATCTTCAAGAATCTCCTCCTACTTGACCTGAAAATATTGGAGAGGCTTAACCTCCGTAGTAAGATAATAGACAAGATAAACCACAAAACGATATGCAAGGTTGATTATGCCACAATATAAATAGAAAACATTTCAAGGAAAAGAATTATTTTTCAGTTACCAACATCAAGCTTTCATAATCATGTTCGTAACAAAGAAATGCCATCTCCAAGCCACGAAAAAATTTTACTATTTTAAGTTCAAGGTTTTATCATAAACAACCGTTATAGGTGTCTTATATGAGAAGGGTGTCTCATGTTCAATTTCTATCCCCAAATTCATTATTATTGCACACTCAACTTATCATCAATCATTGGTGGACTTAGTTTCACGATCTCTTCACCAATACCTTAACCAATGCAACACTCTTACAAACCTGGTGGTTTGAAGGCATGATCGGCCTCTCTTCAAATCCAATGTGATACGTGGCCAACGCAACACATAACCAGTGCAACACGTGGCCCACTGACAACACGTGACCAATATAACATGTTATCCCTCGACAACATGTGGCCTCACTGGAAACACGTGACCAATATAGCACGTGGTCCCCCAATAACACATGACTAGAACAACACGTGGCCCCACTGGTAATACATCACTAATATAACACGTGGTCCCCCGACAACACGTGACTAGAACAACACGTGACCCCACCGGCAACACGTGACCAATTCATCACTTTTACAACCCATAGGTTGAGGGCATGGTCGGCCCGTAACCAATACAATATGTGACCCAAGCAACACATACCCAAAACCAAACCAGTGCAACATAATGTATCGTAAAGTAGGTGTGCTAAGTCCCATACCTTAGCTCATAAACCTTACGCGTACATATACTGGCCACTTATTGTTAGAGTCGGTGCAAGGAAAGTTTTAAAAAATTGTTTGATACGCGTTTTTCACGAAAAGCTCGATAGATATACGAGTAGACTGGAATTTTACCAATTGAAACTTGTAATCATCGGATCTTTTTAATTAATAATTTCATTAAATTAAAAGAAATTTGATTCTTGATTTTAACTCCTGATATTTTTTTTCTGATAACCCGCTTTATTTTTGGAGATTTTTTGGCAAAAGTAAAACTTTTTTTAAGATAAAATGAATATTTTTTTTTACATATTTATTTGTTCATGGTCTTCTAGAACCTCCTTTCAAAAAAATATAAAACAAAATATCTTTTGTTTCAGGCGTAACACAGACGCGGGGAGGAAGAGATAGAACAGAGAGGCGAGATAGAAAGAGACCGTCGGAGAAGAAGAGGGAGGGGGAGGAGCTGCCGCCTCTGGCCACTGCTCGCGACGCTGACCTCCGTCGCACCTCCGCCTAAACCGACCGGTGACGGCGACGACGAAGAAGCAGTAGCTGAAACACAGAACAGGGGCGACGCGATCTTCGTAGTTTTGATGGTTCGATGTTCGACTCAAATGGTTTGATTTCTCCCATTTTCCTTCATAGAGGTAGAATTCTAGGCCTATTAAACCTATCTACTGATTTATATTGAGTTATTTTTTATGTTTCCTTGATCAACTAAAAACCGTAGTTCGTTAGAGACGTTTGGGCCAAAAAGTCTGATTTTGTTTCTTTTGGTCTAAATCTGGCTTTCGCTACTATAGTTGGCTCTAAAAGCATCTTAAGGTTTATTTTAGCTTGCTAGAATAACTATTGTTGGACTGATTTTGGGAATTGGAGACATAAGGTTCCAATTGGGGTATTTGGCCTAGACTTGGGGCTTTTGACTTAATAATTGAATTTTCGAGATATTAAACATGATTATGTGGGGCTGATGCATCGATTAGCCTATGTTTCAAATTTGGTAATTTTTGGAGTATATGGAATTGACATTCCTTAGCGAATTAACAAGTTGGAAATCGGGTTCGAGGTTCGAACCTCGTGAGTTTGAGATATTAACATCGATTATGTGGAATAGGTAGAGAAATTAATCTATGACCCAAATTTGAGAATTTTCGAACCAATTGTGAGTAATCTTTGTTAAGGAGTTAGCAAGTGGGAAGTTGATTCTCACTTTAAACTCTTAGAACGTTTGAATTCGAATGAATTAAATTGTCATTTGATGCGAATAAGGTGAGTTAAGAATCAATGTATTACCATGTAACAAACACTTGTGGTTTGGTTGAGGTACTTGACGATTCACGGGTAGATTAGTTTCGCCCTAACTTTAATAAATCATTTGAATTGTCCTCGTGTTAGTGCCTCCGTAGCTTTACATCATTTGGATGAATTGGAATGTGTTGATATCCTATTTGCAGGATACCTTGAGTATAGTAAAGGTTCATGTTATAGAATACACCGTAAGATAGGTATTCTCTCTTACACGTTTTACGATTGTTGGGTCAACTTAGGTTTGCCCTTGGTTTTGATAGAGATAAGATCAAACTTGGTATTTAGCCTTGATTAGGCTTGACGGAACCTAATTGTGAAGTGGATATGTCATCCTCATAGGATATGTTTCGGGGATAAAAAATATTATTCGTGTTAGGATATGTGTCAAATTTTGGTTAAAGCACTTGAGGATTCTTAGGTTTTAATAACTTATGTTTCTGGTAATTGAGATACATTGGTGGATAATGCTTGGAGTAGATGTGAACGCTTAGGCTCCCTTATAATAGCCTAGTTGTTGATAGTAGGACTATGTGATCTTGGATTCGAGATGTCTAGGCTAAGCAATCTTGGCCTTTTTGTGTAACAACTTGAGTATGTAGTTTGAGGTCAAGTCTAAACCGAAAGCTATGATAGTACATTTGTTATGTTGGTGTATGTGAGAACTCTTAGGCTCCTTTACAACATGCTTTATTGTTTGGATCAAGGTATGTGTTGATTAGGATATCCCTTTTTTGATATCTTATGTTTGTTGTAACATTTATGTGGACACCTTTATGTTGGATTTCTAACATAGTTTTGGTGATCGTTAGGCTCTCTTTTAATAGCCTAGGTTTTGGTATTTAAGGTTTATGATTAGATGATCAGCGCTTGTATCCTTGGACATGTAAGTTCTTGGATGGTTATGATGTAGTGATAGTGTGTCGGTGACGTAATGACTGACACGGTTGGCAAATGGTAGGGGGGAGACCCACCCCCTCGGTAGAGGTCCGCAAGTTTAGGCATGACTCTTTATGAGTTTGAGGTACGGGGGAGACCCACCCCTTCGGTTAAGTCCGTAAGTTTGGGCGCAGCTCATGTGGAGCTTGTTGGAGAGACCCACCCCTTCGGCCGAGGGCCGTAGGTCTGGGCGTGATTTGAGATGTGCACACGGGGGAAGCCCACCCCTTCGGTTGTATGTCCGTAAGTTTGGGAGTAACCTAGTTGAGTGCGAATACGATCGATGTTGTATTCACGGGAGTTGGACACATCATTCTTAATGAGTGTAATGAGTACATAGTTCTTATATGTATGTTGATTGGTGTTATGTGCGTAAGTAGCATAATGTTTACGAGCTATGGTATGGGACATAGCTTGTCTACTTTATGATACATGGGTGTGTGAGTATGTAGGCGTAACGTTTACGAGCTATGGTGTGGGACATAACTTGTCTACATTGCGATACGTGGTGTTTGGTTTGGATTATGTGTGCATTATTCACATGAGCATGATTATATTATCATTTGTGAGATGTAGATTCATATACCGTAGCTTCTTTTACGGCTTTGGACATGTGGCACCATGTATCACTTTTTAGATAGATGAGAGTGGGCCTTTTTTATATTTTAGTTTACACAGTTTAGTATGTAGTAACCATTTCACCTCTTGATGAGTTAGAGCTACCTCCACTGGGCAATTTACACCTGTTAGTGTATAGAGTGTGGTTATTAACC
>JAULLG010103223.1:0-12605 GCA_035668355.1 Sarracenia leucophylla
AATATAACTCTAAGGTGAAAGTGAAAACAAATAAACAAGCACAAATGAACAACAATAAAGAGATAGAGGCAAGAAACACAAACCACAAAGACACCAAGGCGTAAAGAGGTTCAGCCAAATCCCGGCCTACGTCCTCTCTCTCAAGAACCCTTGAGAAATTCACTATGTAAGTGGTTACAAGTGGCTTGAGACCTCTCTTTGTTACAGGTTAAGTGTAACCTAATCTTCTATTTGGTGAAACGGAACCCCGATCTTATTCTTCAAGTGGGTGAATAGCAACCCTCGAACTTATTCTTCAAATGAGTGAATAGCAACCCTCGAACCGTAGCCTTTGTTGCAGCAGCAACCAAAAGTGGAGCCTCCCCCTTGTGAGGTGATTACATAATAAATAGCTCTCTACAATTGAATCATTCTCTCTCAAATGAATATACAATGAAGTACAAGAAATAGGAGAGGATTACACAGAAAAATATGGTATGAGATGAACCAGAGAAAGCTCAAGATTGAAAATAAAATTCGGAGCTATAAAAACAAGGGATTTGAAAGCTTTTAGTTGTATATGATCTTGCCCTTGTGTTGTGTAACCTTGCAATCTTCAAACAAAGCTCCTTAAATAGGCTCCCTCATGGATATGACCGTTGGGGCTAAGAAAGGAAAGGATTGGACCGAAATAGAGCCGTTGGAAATCAGGGATTTCAAAATCACGACGAAATGTGGCGCCCTGTTCTGAAAAAGTGAAGTCCCTTTTTCGGTGCAGAAAAAAGTGGCGACCCTTTTTGAAAAAGTGGCGACCCTTTCTTCGGCTTGGTGAAAAGTGGCGACCGTTTTTGAAAAAGTGACGACCCTTTCTAGATGCCGAGGAGAGAGAAAAGGCTCGGTAAATTTGTGACGAACCTTATGGAAATGTGGCAACCCTTTCTTCTAATTGTGCCATTTTCAAACTTCAAACCTTCATAACTTCTTCATCTTAAATCCAAATGGGGCAAATCTTATGTCCAGATTGAAGCCTGGAAAGTCTACTTTCCAAAGAACTTGGTCTTGCATCCAAATTCCATCGGAGGAAAAAGATATGTCCAAAGTACTGACCCTATGTCAGATTCCCATTCTTCTCAGAATTCTTCTTCATCCTTCTTGAAACTTTTACTTATCTTTTGGCCTTCTTAGGCTTGAGCATTTATCTTCCTTTTGACAAGATACTCAAAAAAAATAATTCTTCTTCAATACCGTGATTTTCAAAGCTTCCCAATTTAATCTTCTCTTGGTTTTTTTGGATATAGACACTTAGGCTTGAATTACTTGACTTTTTTCTATAAAATGAGCTTCAACAAAGTGTTAAGTCCTGAAAACAAATATCAAACAAAGCTCAAATATTAGCAACACAAATCAATGTGTTGGAATAATCAAAACAAAAAATAAGACTTGATTGAAAAAGCCTTCAGGCCAACACTTACGTTGTGTAATCCATTAACCATCTCATTCCACCCACTACACTTGTCCCACACACATTTGGCCGAGTTGACTCAGAGTCGTCGGTAGACGGAGATCGGAAGGTTTTCTCGTGATGGCTAAGGAATTAAGAACGGTACTTGGGGAGCTAAATTACGAATACGAAGTTGGACGTCTGTGAGATATATTAGTATGAGTCATATCTCTTGTATGTTTTGATACCGTATTGATTCGTAATATATTATTTGAGTATTAATACTGTGGTTTTCATCCCGGGATAGACCATAGGGTTTTCACGTAAATCTTGTATATTTTGTGGTTGTTGGATATTTTTATTTATTGTTGGTATTGATCTTTAGCCTTAGCTTACAAATTATTTTCTTACGGTATAAAATTAATTTTTAATTAATTAAATTTTTTTGAAATATACTGACATTTAACCGATTCACCCCCTCGAATAATTTAAGTAGTTCATAACCAATATCAAGTTTGTATGCATTAAACATTGGTATTTATTCAATGATTCATATTTGTTAAGTATATAGAAGATAAAAGTTGAATCACTTAGGCTTGTTAGGGCTAATTTTATAAATTAGTTGTTTAGATAAAAAGTTAGTTTTATTATTTTTTGTTTAAATTGTATGTTGTAGTAAATAAGTTATGAATAATGAATATTATTGTATTTTAAAAATAGTTTGAGTTTGAATAGAATATTTTAAGCGTTAGTATTTTTATTTGAATTTTAGCATTTTATTTTTTTTCTTTACTTTTTTTTATCAAATTGACCATGTTGTTTTTTCTTTTTTTCTCACTTTTTTTTATTTCTTGTAAAAAAAGAATCAACAAATTAGATTTACCAAACGGGCCTAAAACTTTTGCTTTTAACTGCTGAAAGTTTCAAACACTTGTTTGTGGTCTTCTCCCAACACACACACACAGTGTACAGCTGCATTAAATTGTGACCAAACCCTTTTCGTCTTGTCTTTTCTTTTTTAATGAAATTTATTATGCCCTAAACGAATTTAAAAATAGGGCCCCATAGACTTTTTAAAATAATTTTTTAAAAAGTAAAATCAATTTCAAGAAAAAATCATGACGTAAATTCGAAAGGAGTTGATTTGTTACAGAACAATCTAAGTATTTTTAGCTACTTTAATTCTTTTACTGATTTTTTTTTTCTTCTGTATTTTTTTTTTTTTTTTTTTTTGTAGGAAGTAGGCTTTATTTGGATTACCCACTAATAAAATAATTTTATTTTGAGTTTGGTATGAAAGATAAAATATGGATCAAGAATAAGCAACACATAAAAATATACGTGATTTGCCTTACTGTCTACCTCCATGGAGAAGAACAAAAAAAATAAACTATAATCAATAAGGATTATAATATTCAGTCTCAAACACTCAAGTATCTATAATCTCAAATTGAATCACTCACCTTCTCTCTATACTTTCTTTAGCCTCTAATCTGAGTCTCACCGAGTATTGAACGGATACTGAATCTTCTCTCTCTTCTCTCTGTATATTTCCTAAGGTCTAACCTCATTTAAATATATTTCAAAGGAAACCTCGTTAAATGAGGAGTTCTAATTAGATTTCATATGAAACTCTAATTATGTTAGACATCTATTTTAATTAGGAGTCCTAATTAAGATAATATTCAAGTGAGTTCCAATAATCTCCACATTGACTCGAATCTCTTAATCATTTTGGAGAACTATTGGCAATGCCTCTCTCACCCCACCAATTGTTGGGATTCTGTTGCTTGTCGCACCAGTGCCAAACCATTTTTTGTCAATTAAATAATTTTTGATAAATCAAAAATCATATCTTGTTCTGATTACTCACCACAAGTTTTAATCGTCTACCGTTGGTTCTGATACCACTCGTTATGATTTAATGGCACAAATCCCTAAAAATTAAAATATTAAAGAATTAATATAAGTAGATTTTTGATAAAGTTAACATCAAAGTAACAAGTGACACTTTATTTGATTGACACTAAGTTAAAAATATTTTTAATCTTAATATAAAGGTTTTACCAAAGAGAGGGTCCCATTTTTTAAAACAAAATTTGGAGGCCTTTGGCTGGGCTACCGATTACAGTTTTTTTTTTTTTTGGACAGATAATTAGGAGAGGGAGAGAGGCCGGGGGTTCGAATGCCCAACCTTTGATAAGAAATCATTATCTTCGATAAGAACCCCGATTACTATTTTTTATCACTAAGAATATGTGTTATTTTTAATATTTTGAAAATATAAATTTTATTGATATAAATAGCATTTAGTGATTAATTTTATAATTTAATTATGCATATAATATACTTGATGTATTTATTTACATACTCCCCATCTATTATAACAAAATCATATTTAATACCCCCTATTATTCATAATATCAGTTCACTAACTTATTTATATATTAGAGGTAACAGAAAAATCCATTTAACAGTTGGCCGTTTGGTCAACAAACAGTGAACTTAAATTTTGGACTGTGATGCCGAAATTGTCCCTAAGCTTTCAGTGTTTCTTCCCAGAACTTGCTCGATTCTTCACTGCGTTTCTCTTCCATGCGTTTCTTCCCTGCCATGCTAAATCAATAGATCGTACATCTTTAACTGCAATTCCCAGATTCAAAGTCAAGAACCAATGTTCCAATTTCTCATATTTGAAAAGGCTGGATGAATCTTCTTTTGTATCAAGATAGAAGAATGAGAGAAGTAAACAAAATTGACCAACATCGAAGATCGTTAATAAACTCACAATCTGTAAATGCAGAAAATCTAAGATTTAAGAAATGAAAAGAAAAACCAAAGATCAAATATAAAATCAAAGAAAATATCCAAAAAAAAAAAAAACATGAACGATCTTCTCTTCTCCTTTTCTGTTCAAAGACACACCCGAAGCTGTCGCGCCATGCTCCAAACGAGGCCTTTAATTTTTTTCCAAAGGTTCGAGTCGAGCTTTACCAAAGAAGAACTAGTTTTTGAACTGGAAAATTACCATTGCGTATCCATGGATCCTCCCCGTCACCGGTTTCACGCACAACTATCCGCTTGCGGCGTCACAGTGTTCTCCACGCTGTAAAAGAACTTCATCGCTGTCGCCGGTGGTTGCTCTCCTAAATTTCTCTTGAACATTGTCGTTGGTAAGTCCGTGTCAATCCAATATCAAAATCATTGAAAAATATCAAAATCCAAGAGTAAAATCGAAGAAAAATCAGAAAATGAACAGAGATCGAAGAAAGATAAAATGAGTAAAATTGAAAAAAGAAAAATCAGAAAATGATGAGTAAAATTGAAGGAAAATCAGAAAAATATCAAAAAAGACAAATATCTGTGATTCGACTTCTCCGGTGCGTTCATCTCATCTTAGAAGCTGAGAGAAATTCTCTGGGAAATGGGATTCAAGTTCAAAAATATGCCCAGTAAGAATCGAATCATCATCTACATGAATTGAATTACCATCACATCTTCAGCCTAAAAAGAATTGATTCCCTGACTCTATGATTTGATTCACTGTTGTAAAATTGGAGAAATGATTTAAATGGGAAGCATCAAGAATCAAATAGGTTTGCTTCGTTCATTTCGAATTTTCGAAGATCAAAGACACCGATCGAAAAAAAATCAAAAATCGAAAGTCGAAAAGTAAATTTGAAGATCGAAGAAAGTATGAAGATCGAAAAAAAAAATCAAAAAAATTACCGATCTGGTATTGTCGCTAGGAGATGAAGATTGGGTTTTTTTCGTCTTCCTCCTGTAGATTGAGTTTTTTCGTCTTCCTCCTACAGATTTCGGGCTTTGTCGACTATGATTTTCTCTTCCTTATGCAGATTTTGGGATTCGTTGACTGTGATTAATGGTTTGATTTCATATTTCAGATTTCAGGCTTGATTATTGGCTTCGTCAACTGTAAATTTCAACTCTTGGGGTGGGATTAATGGCGGCGGCGACCCTAACTCGGGACCCATTTGTTGGATTGGATGAAGGGTAGTTCAATCCATTAGAAAAATTAGTTAACAATGTGACTAAATTGGGGTTTAACGTTATTTCGGATAGTAGAGAGGTATTAAGTGTGATTCTATTATAATAGAGGGGGTGTAAGTTAAATTTACTCTTTATTTTTTTAATGCAAACTCTACTATTGTTTAACTCCAGAGTAACTAGAGCTTTTCCCCATTATTAGTAGCTTTTGTTTTTTTTAAAAGAAATAATAATTCAAGTCCTATTTAGAGAACTTGTTTGGTCATTAGTCCTAACAACTTTCTCAATCTATTAGGTCTGATTTTTCAAATTTTTTGTATCCCTCCTAACGCCACGTCTCTTCTGGATTCGAACTATAATAACGTACTTTTTTTATTTATCTATTTGTTTATTTAATTTTGGAAGTTGATTCAGATAAATTAGTTTTATATTAATTATCGAATATTTAGGTATAAAAATCAGTAGAAAAGTGGAGTTTTGGATTTAAATTTTAATTTTTTTGAGTGTCACGTCCCAGCAAAGATTGCTCGTGCGGTCTTTAGTCTCTCAAGCGGTCAGTCAAAATTTTAAAATACCAGGTGAGTGTTTGAGCAACTGTTCAAAACTCTTAGATCCTTCTCTAAGCTGCGAAAACAGTGTAGAGACCTAAGAAACTCCTTAGTGTTCTTCCTGAAAGAATATCAGGAAGATCTAGTAGTAAAATTCATTCATTCCAAAACTACCATACAATATTTGTTAAATATCAATAATGTAGAAAATGAAAATTAGAAAAGTTAAAATAACTCTCTAACTAACAATTGGCGCCAAATTCATTCTCGTTATGCTAAAGACTACTAAGACCATTTTGCCCATGGGTATGTTGATATGCTTTAAACTATGGCGTGATCCTTTTTAGCCAAACTTAAGTTATCATCTTCACTTGAGTTAATCTCCTTATCATCCCCCCTTAAACTCAAGGTAGAAGGACGAACCATATGTTTAGAGCGAAAATTGTCAAAGCGAGAAGATGTAAGAGGTTTTGTGAGAAGGTCAGCAAGTTGAATATCAATGGGGATATAATGAACTAGTAATTTCTTTGAAGCAACTCTTTCTCGCACAAAGTGCTTATCCACTTCAATGTGCTTACTACAGGCATGAAAAACAAGATTGAGTGCAAGAGACAATACTGAAGTGTTGTCACACTAGAGTGTTGGGAGAGAAGTAGAAACAGAAAGATCTTTGAGTAACATTTGAATCCAGCTTATTTCGGCAGCGGCTTGAGCAAGAGAATGATATTCAGCCTCTATTGAAGATCAAGCTATTGTAGGTTGTTTTTTGGCATACTATGAAATTATGTTTGATCTTAGAAATATATAATAACCATAAGTCGATTTTCTATCAATAGTATCCTCTACCCAATCAGAATCTGAATATACATTGAGATTTAAATCTCCTGGTTGAAACTGTATTTTATAGTGAAGGGTATGTTTCGGATATATATATATATATATATATATATATATATATATGTACATATGTAGTAGTAGAGTAATTTTCCGTAGTTGGTTTGTGCATGTACTAACAACTAACGACAGATCAAGGCGAGTAATTGTTAGATACAGAAGAGCTTCGACAATAGTTAGATATGTTGATGGAGAAGAATAAGGGAGATTATCATTGGGTCTCGGAGGAGACTTGAGTGTCATTGGTGTAAGAGTGGGTTTGTAGTAAGCCATACCAGCTTTGTAACGTAGGTTTAATAAATACTTTGATTCGGAAAGTGTAAACCATGTAGCTGTAGGAACCACAGAAATTCCTAAAAAAATAAACAATATTACCAAGTTCTAGCATGGAAAAGGTTGAGTGCATATAGCTTCTAAGGGACTGAATATGAACCGAACTAGTTCCTTTGATTAAAATATCATCTACATAAACCAATAGAATTATAAGTGTTGATTTTGTTTGTTGAATGAACAATGATAAATCACAGTGGCTGTTCACAAATTCGATTAATATGAGATAAGAAGAAAATGTTGAGTACCAAGCTCTAGGAGCTTGTTTAAGTCCATAAAGGGCTTTGTTCAACTTGTATACAAATGTAGGATTTTCAGAGGAAACAAAACCAGGAGACTGAGACATATACACATCCTCTTCTAGCTTACCATGGAGAAAAGCATTAATAATGTCAAGTTGTTTAATATGCTATTTGAATTGAAGAGCTAGAGATAAAAGAATTATGACTGTTCGTTATTTAGCCACTGAACTAAAAGTTTCATAGAAATCAATTCCTTCCCGTTGATCAAATCCTTTGGCAACTAGAGTTGCTTTGTAATGAGCTATAAAGCCATTAACATTGCGCTTCAATTTGTAAACCCACTTACATTCAATTACATGGTGATTGGCAGGGACGGAGCCAGGATTTTCATTCAGTGGGGGCGGATTTGTCGAACTTTAGAAATATTTTTTATTTAGTAATTACATTCTGTAGAAGATGGGTCACAATCTAAGTTACATTTTGTACGACTTTTCTTCAAAGACTGATTCAGATTTGTAGAAGACGACGGTTCAAGCTTTGACTGTCTTTTAAAATATTTCTCCATAATTTTAGATCTAATGTAAATAAAAAATTAAACGTCATAAATATACTTCAACAAAATTAATCAAAATTACTTCAACAAAATTAATCAGAACAATAAAATTCAACCAATTCGAACAATAAATTCAGCAATAAATTTCTCTAACACAGAATAACCAAACTCGAAGCATACTCTTGTTAAATTTAGCAATAAATTTCTCTAACACAAAATAACCAAATTTAACCAAATTTAGCAATAAATTTAACACAGAATAACCAAATTTCTCTAACACAGAATAACCAAACTCGAAGCAAACTCTAACACAGAATAAATTTCTCTAACACAGAATAAATTTAGCAATAAATTTCTCTAATAAAATTCAACCAACTCGAAGTATACTCTTGTTAAATTGATAAATAATATGCTTTCTTTTTTATTCTTTTCTTTAGAATAACCAAACAAGATAAAAATAACTATATTTTCTCCCCCTTTCCTTTCCTACTTATTCAAACAAAATGATTTCAGCTTCTCGGCAACCAAACAGATTTGAGTTTCTCGCCAATGGAACAACAAAAATTAGGGTTTTTTCTAAAAAAAAATTACCAGAGAGCAGAGAGGCGGCGGAGTCGGAGTCGGCCAGTCGGGGTCGGAGTCGTAGTCGCGTTGAGCGCAACTGCTGAGAGGCGGCGGCAAACCCTAATCGCCAGAGGAAGTAGCTTTCTGGGCTGCTGAGGGTGAAGATCGTGAAGTCGCGAATGGGCACAAAGGAGATTTCAGAGGAGAATTGGGTTGGAAACTTGGAATTGAAACTTGGCCTGGGCTTGCAATTAAAAGATTAGAAGGGTTAGAATATATTTTTGGGCTAGGCCTGTGGCTGTGGCCAGTGGCCAGTGGGGGCACAGGCGTAGGCCTGAAAATTTTTGTGCTTAAAAAAAAAATTATAACTCAATGGGGGCATCTGCCCTCACTCGACCCTTGTTCCCTCCGTCCCTGGTGATTGGGATATGGAGGAACTGGAGTCCATGTTTGTTGAGTTTAAAGAGTTTTAAACTCATCTTGCATTGCTAATGTCCAATGAAGAGATAATATAGTTTCCTTGACATTTTTGGGTTCAGTTGGTTCTGTTAGAATGGTTAAAGCACTCAGGATTATGGGATTTTGACAATATTTTGATCGTGTGCTCATGGGATGTATATTAGTGGGTGTAGAAGGTCTAGGAAGAATAGGTATAGCTAAGGATATAGCTGGTGTTGAAACAGCTGGAGGCGAGTAGCAGTAACCAGGAATATCAGATTGTGAGGACATAGATTTATTAGAGCTTTAAGCTTATGTTGAGCAGTTTGAGAAATTGTTAGAGGTCATAGGTAAAGTAGACACAGTTGAAGTAATCTGAGAGGGAATGGTCTGAGATGTCTAGAAAAATTGGTCCATGATTGGTGTTGTCATGACAGAGTTCTTTGAAATCTAAGATAATTGTGTGTTTAAAAAGGAAAGTGATCTTCATCAAACACATGTCGAGATAAGTAAACTCGACTTGTAAGGGGACCAAGACATTTGTATCATTTTTCAAAAGAATGGTATCCAGTGAATACACATGCTATTAAATGTGGATTAAGCTTATGAGTGGTGTAAGGTTCGAGCCAAGGAAAACACTTACATTCGAAGACCTTGAGAAAGGAGTAATTAGGTGTCTTGTTGAAAAGTTTTTCATAAGGACTGACATTGTGTAAGGATGAACTCGGAAGTTGATTTATAAGAAATGTGAATGTGGCTACTACATTAAACCACTAAAATAAGGAAGCTTTGCTCCTTTGTAATATGGTTCTTGCTATGGTCATGATGTGCCTATGTCTTCTCTCAGATACACCATTTTGAGATGGTGTATGCGGGCAAGAAATCTGATGCATATTGCCATGAGTTTTCAAAAATTCTTAAAACTTTTTAACCTATACTCACCACCATAGTCAATTCTTAAAATCTTTATTGAAAACCAAAGTTGATTCTCAATGAAAGCTTTGAATTCCACAAATTTGGTATACACCTTAATCTTATAAACGAGTGGATATATCCAAGTAAACATAATGTAATCATTTACAAACAAAAGGTAATAATTGTATGAAGAAGAAGATGATGTAAAAGTCCCCAAAATGTCTAAATGAATCAGTTGTAGTGGAGTTCTTGTGACTGTGGATGATTTAGGAAGATTATTTTTGTGGCTTTTTGTTGTGCAGCAAGAGTCACACAATGTAGAGCTGAATTGTGTTGATACATTTGGTTGAAGTTTGTTCACCACCATCTTTAGCCTTTTATTACAAGGATGGCCAAGCCTGTTATGCTATAAGTCTTATTTCTAAGTTGAGGAAGAGATATTAACATCCATTGTAGCATTTTGGTCTGTAGGATTAGATTGAGATTCATATGTTTTGGGGTTTTTTTCGAACTGATACAACCCTTTATTTAGAAAACCTTTGTAGATGATAGATTGGTTATTTTGTCCTAGATTATGAAAGATTGTGCATAAAAAATTATAATACAATTATTGTCTAATGCTAGTTTTTCCACTGGCAATAAGTTGGCTTTTATATTATGGACATGTAGAACATTTTTAAGCTTGATAAAACCTTTTGGATTTATAGAATGTGTTTGCCTAAAGGCCTTTTCAATCAAGCATTATTTTGATTTTGAATTAACAATAATTTGATTTGTTTGTTTGCTAATATTTGCTTGTATTTAAGAAAATTTTTTAGGGCTCAATCATATACATTAAAGTCAAATACACACCAAAAAGTTAAGAGAAGATATTGAAGATCAATGGAAATTGAAGTTGAAGCCATTTGGAGTTGTTTATCCAAAGGGGAGATCAAGCTCAAGTTCAAGAAGGCCAAAAGAGCAAAGAAAGACAAGCAATAGGAAAAGGGTCTAAAGATGAATCGAATCAAATGAAGAATGAATAGATTTTAAGGCAGAAAAGGTTAATTCGAATCCAAGTCTAAGAAAGAGATCAAGAGTCAAATCCCATGCTCACATGATTCGAATCATAAGATCCAAGATTTGAATCCAAGATTTATAAAAAGTCCAACTTGATTCGATCCTTCATTTCCCTGATTTGAATCACCAGCCTCAGAAGACCCAGTTGATTCAATCCTACAGCTTCTTGATTCGAATCACAGGTTCAAAATTGATCACATAATTCGATCCTCATGTTTCATGATTCGAATCATAGTCTTAGAAACGGCTACATGATTCGATCCTCCAGATCCATGAATTGAATCACAAGCCTCAAAAGACAAACACGATTCGATCCTCCAGATCTATGAATCGAATCGCAAGCCTCAAAAGAAAAACATGATTTGATCCTCTAGACCCATCAATCGAATCACATGCCTCAAAAGACAAACCTGATTTGATCCTTCAGTTTGTTGATTCGATCCTTTAGTCTTAAAGAGAGCACTTGATTTGATCCCTTAGTTTGCTGATTTGATCCTCCAGTCTAAAAAACCAAATTGATTCGAATCATCAGTATAATGATTCAACTCTCAGTAAAGAAATGGCCACATGATTCAATCCTTGGCTATCATGATTCGAATCCCAGCCTAGAGATGAAGTACATGATTCCGTCCTTCTCTTCCATGATTTGAATCATGAGCTCAGATTTCAAAATCCTAAAGCTTCAACGGCTAGATTTTTGAGCATTAAATGCTCCAAGGGCTAGCAAATCTACTCCAACGTTAAGATTTCTTCAAGGCTTATTTAAGGAGTAATTCCTCATCATTAAGGAGGTTGGTGATGTTAGAGTCAGCATAGTGTAAGTTTTAAAAAAATATTTGGATTTGACGATTACATGGCCGTAAAAAACGTATCGTCTCGTTTTTTATGAAAAGACTAAAGAGATATCAAGTAAAGTACGAAATATACCTTACAAAACTTTGTAGAAAAGTTTCAAGTGTTTCACGTATAGATTGGAGACCACCTGGTGATCTTCTCGCGTATGACCCGGTGCACGTCTCGATTCCAGCGTGTGGGCACCAATCCGAATCGAGTCTTTATGGCTTCTATACACTTGTTTTTCTCTAAAAAAATGCTCAAAACACACCAAGAGAGGAGAGGGGGGTGGCGGGAACTCTAGGTATTAGGGAGAGAATATATTGTGTATGTATATATTTCCTTAGGAATAATTCTCTTATTCCATATAATAATAATACACATTCTTAATTTTGGAGATCAAGATAAGATATCTTATCTTAATCACAATTAACCTCCCGTTACATCTCCTAGGGCCGGCCATTAGGGAGAGAATCCCAAGTGTGTCATTTCTCTAATTATGCCCCCGAACATTTAATTTAATACCCCGACTGTCCCTGTAAAAAATCTGATGATCGAATTAAATTAAATAATTACCGAAGCTATCCAAAAATAAGCCGTGCATATAAACGGGCTACGTGAGGGATCACGAGGAAGTATAGGACTCGTGTTAATCGTATGAGAAAACTGGATATCCCTAACTCAATCCCCGAGTTGGATACATTCTCAGACGAACCAGGACATATTCCACTAAATGCCCTTGTTGGTCCGTATATGCAACCTAGAGGGGGGGGGGGGGGGGGGGGGGTGAATAGGTTTTT
>JAULLG010104314.1:0-13310 GCA_035668355.1 Sarracenia leucophylla
CTCTCTCTCTCTCTCTCTCTCTCTCTCTCTCTCTCTCTCTCTCTCTAATTGATTTACAATCAATGATAAAAATAAAAGAGAGAAGAAAAATTACAAGTCTTGGTTAAAACCAAAGATAAAAGCTCTAAGTATATGAAATTTGTACAGAGCAGTGAAACGGAGTAAATGTGAAATGAATGTAAGGCTTGAATGCTTTTGAATATGTTTCACCACCCATCTCTTGTTTCCTGAGTCCCTTTTAAATAGCCTTCAACAATATTTGATCGTTGGAGGCAAAGTACTGTAGCCATTGGCGCATTAAATGCCAAAAATCCAACCGTTTTAAAAACTGAATTTTGAACTGGAAGGGAAAAGATCGATCTATATTTTTGGAAGGGTCTATCTTTTTCTTGGTCAAGGGAAAAAGATCGATCATGAAGAGAAAAGATCGATCGTATTACCTGGGCATAACTTAGAAAGATCGATCATTATAAAGCAAAGGTCGATCACATGCTCGCTGGACAAAGTCAAAAAGATCGATCATAATCTGGGAAGAACCAAAAAGGATCGATCATTGAAATGAAAAGATCAATAGTAAAGCTGAATAAAACTGAAGGGATCGATCTATAGACAAAAAGATCGATCAAAGTTTGTTGGGCAAAACAGAAAGGATCGATCATAAAAGCTGAAAGGTCAATCATATTTTCTGTAAACAGGGCAAAGGATAATAAAGGATTCGAATCATTCAAAGTTGATTCGAATCAAATATGAAGCAGGTTTGAAATTAGCCTTGAGAAATGCAAATGATTCGATTCAATTTAAAAGGATTCGAATCATTTTGCACAAAGACAACTAAAATGATTCAGAACAAAAAGATTGATTCAAAACAAAGACTTCTGTGGTTTTGAGAAACAAAAGGATTAGGAACAAAATAAAAAAATTAGGAACAAATAGGTTCACTGGTGTTTAAAACCAAAAAGGATTAGGAAAAAAATATAATGATTCGAATCAAATTGGGATTCGGAATAGGAACAAAAGAATTGATTAGGAACAAAATAAAAGGATTAGGAACCAATTGAAGAAACAAGGAACAGGGGAATCAATTGAAAGGATTAGTAACCAATTGAAAGGATTAGGAACCAATTTGCCTTGGTCCTTGATTTTTGATCTCCCCTTGGCTAAAAGACTTCAAATTGACTCTCCATTGATACTTGGGCTACTGTTTATCTTCTAGACTCACTCCAAGTTGTCAAAGCATAAATCCTTTATCTTCAAGAACTTTTTTCTCCTCAATCTTGCAATCCTTCAAAATTTTGAACTCTCTTTAAAACTTTGATCTTCTTCCCTTTGCTCAACACTCCATAAACCTTCAAAACATAATTCTTCATGATCTTTAAAGATCTTCTCTTTCCTTTGATCCTTAAGATCTCTCTTGGCTTTTTGGCTATATATTTGCTTGGAAAATACCTGGAAAAACTATCTCAAAGGCAAGCAAATATTAGCAATCAAACAAATCAATTTGTTGTTATAATCAAAACCAAAAACAAGCTTGATTGAAAAAACTTTTATGCTAACATCATCAACAAAGGTTTCGACACCTTTCGCATTGGTTCAAATCCTGAAGTTAACAACGGTTATTTTCAGAGCATTAGTTGCTCCATTAAATGCTCCAACGGCTATAGCATTCTTCTTCAACATTCTTATTTATGAAGCATATTTAAGAAGCGCTTTTCAAACTAAAAATGGTTGGTGAAACAAGTATAAACAAGAATTTAATTCTCACATTCAACCTTCATTTTACTGTTTCACTTCTCAAGTTTTAAATTTCTATTCTTTGAGGTTTTTATCTTGGTTCTTCAACCAGACTTGTAATTTTCTCTTCTCTATTTATTGTATTGGTTGTAAAATCATTTGATAGAAAGAGATTACTTTGTAGTGAGGATTTTATTGTGAATCTACTCAATTCAATGAGGACACTACTATACGAGAAAAGCAGTGGTTGTTCAGGCTTGTTTTGAAGAATCACTCAGGCTTAGAGTTTGAGTCCGGAATCAACTCATTCAAGGTTCGGAAGCGAGCCAACAAAACTTCTAGGTTTGGAGGTGCTCCTGCAAAGCCTCTTGGTTTAGAAGAGATCCAGCAAAACTTCTATACAAGGTTTTGGAGGTTCTCCTGCAAAGCCTCTAGGTCTGGAAGTGATCCAGCAAAGCTTCCTAGTTTAGATGAGATCCAACAAATCTTCTGTACAAGGTTTGGAGTCCACCCGTAAGCACTTCTCCATAGTGGAAACTCAAGTGTTGCTTGGAAAAGTGGACGCAGGCCGGGATTTGGCCGAACCACTATATGTGTTGATCTTGTGGTTTGTATTCCCTTTTCTCTATCTCCTTATTTCTTGCATCTTAATTTTTGTTTTCTCTGTATATTAATTAATTCTTCTTGTTAGAATTAAGTTTTAAAAGAGACTAAAAAGTGATTAAAATTGATTAATTTTAATTAACAACCTATTCATCCCCCCCCCCCCCCCTTCTAGGTTGCCTTCTTTTGGATAAACACTTGGTATCAGAGCCTCGCTACCTACCTCTTAGGCTTAACAACCTGTAGGAGATCCATGACAACCTCTATTTTTAATTTCATACAAGCTGAGGGGCATTCAATTGATAAACCTCCAATTTTTAATGGCTCAGACTATTCTTTCTGGAAAAAAATAACAATTTTTATTCAATCTTAAGACTTTTCAGCATGAAAAATTATTTTAAATGGTTTTATTATTTTTAGCAATGTTAGAAGTGGTATAACCATCCCAAAACTTGAGAAATAGTATAATGATGATGATAGGAGAATCTTGCAATCTAATGTCAAAGCCATTGATTTCTTGCACTATGCATTTTCTCCTGATATATTTAACCAAGTGTCTGAGTGTGATAGTGCAAAGAAAAATTGGGACAAGTTTCAAGAAAACTTCGAAGGAGAAGAAGAAGGAAATTTAAGTGGAAATGAAAGTGAATCCACAAACCATGATGGCTCAAGTCTTGTACTCATGACATTTGGTAATGAGGTAATTTGTTCTTCGTATAGTGATAATGATAGTGATTTCAATGATAGAAATGATAACATCTGTGAGCTTCATGAAGCTCTAGAAGATTATCTTAAAGTTATTAAAGAGCAAAGTTTGAAAAATATGTCTTATAAAGAAGAAATCATCATTTTGAAATCAAAAATTGAGTTTTTGGAAAAAGAAGTTGAAAAATATGTTCCTTTTATTTCAAATGTGCTTCGAGAAGAAAATACTTTACTAAAATCAAAAGTTGATGATTTAACCAAAATCATTGCTAAATTCTCTAAAGGATAAAAGAATTTAGAAATGATTCTTGAAACAAAATGCACTTTCAACAAAGAGGGATTAGACTTTAATCCTAATGAGTGAAAATCAGTTCATAAGAACCTTGTTACTAAAGTCCTTCAACAAAAACATTTAACTATGATCTTTGTAGAAAAATGGGCACACTGTTAAATCTTGTTATTTAAGACTTAAGGGCAACAAACTTACACGAAAAGTGTGGATTAAAAAGGGCGATCCCACACCCAAATTTTGCAAGGCCACTTTTCAAAGACCTTAGAATGTTAGGCAAACTTCAAGGAAAACATTCCCTAGACCATCACCGAAATTGTATAGACTTGATGTCACTACCATACCACATAGGAAACCTACCAAAAGCTATTTCAGACCATATAAGAGACCTATGAATGCAAGGCAATCCAAATGAAAAGATTACGGAAAACCCACATCCAAACATATATAAGCATGTTGGTTCTTCTATATATAGATTCCATTTTTATCCTGCCATGCATGATATTTATCTTGCTGCTAATCCTCAAGGACACACAAGTTAATAGGTACGAAAACACTATACACACAACTACTTTACAGGATTGAGCCAAGAGGAGAAATAGCTAAGAGATATGAAGGGAAAGGCAAAAATGTTCCCATATTAGAAGGAGCAAATGAAGAAAATCTGTCACTCTTTGTGACTGCCAAATGCAAGCAAAAAGCTTGATTTTTGATACTCAAAATGGGTAATATCTCATCCTTTGTTTTCAGTATATGTTGCTAGCCAGATGCTTAAATTTAATGCTTAAATGCAATAAGTTATATGCTTTGTATTTTCTATTTAAATGCTATTTTTGAAGGAAAAATTTTCTGCATTTTCTCTCTGTTTTTGAGCTTACAACTTGAATTTTTCATCCCTTGTTGTCATCATGCTCTCATGCTTTAATTTTCTGATATCAAGCCTATTTTTTTAACCCGAACATGATATTTATTGCATATCTTAGGCATGTGAAATGTTTATACTATGCTTATTCATTAGCTTAAATATTTTCAATCAAGTAGATATTTTTTGGTGATATTTTTGTGCTGAGAGTCATCATGTGCTTAATACCAATGCTTATATACTCAAATCTCACTGGGTGCATGATCGATTTCAAATCATTGTATGATTATTAGATTTTTATGAGATAAAGAAGAAAAATACTATGTAATTCACAATACATACTCTTTTCATATAAACTTCTGTCACGATTGGATGGATAATTCTTCTTGGTTTCATATGTTATATCGTGCAATCTTGATCGTGATAAATTCACAATAAGTGTCTGCTCCCATGCTCATTAAAATCCAATTTCGATCTTTTCAATAAATATTTTAATATGATTAGTCCTTTGTTGAATATGTTGTGAGGCTCATGCCTTAATCCTATATGACTTATACTTTTCATCTGTCACATAAAACACTTGTAATTGCATATATATTGAAACACTTGTTTTGAACTGCTTTTAATCTCTATTGGTATCAGGCCATCTTTTTCATATCTCTTATATCCTTATGCATATCTTTGAGATATCATTGATGCTACATGAGCTATGATTCATCATGCTTAGAGCTGTTAATGCAACAATCCTATATATAGCATCATCTATAACCCCAAATGTCTCATATATAGAAAACATCTAACTGTTTGGGCCAACATCTTCACAACATATAGAGAGAGTAAAAGATTTTAATTATATACTTGATATTCTCTAAAAGGAAATAAGAAATATATTTGATTATCCTATTCAATATTTCCTATTTTTCAAAAGCATAACAAAATCCTCAATATCAACATATCATAAGAAAATCTTGTGGGAAATAGCATGTGTTTGGTAAGGAAAAATATCATTTCTTGATATAATTGGCATGTGCTGGATTTTCTAAATAATTGATGGTTGCATTATGAAATGTGTTCTTATGTGTTTTAAACATGCTCATACTCATGCTTTACGATCTATGTCAAATGTGCTCTTAAATGATGAATATTCTTGGACACATGATCTGTTTCTGCTGATTAACAGTGGAAGAAAATTTCTTTTGCCGAAACCAACATTTATTTGAGACTCATGCTATGCTACTTATTTATCTAACCTATTTTTCTTATTAATGCATATTACTTGAAAGATTAAATCCTTTTGAGCATCGTATACATGTTTCTTATCAAGCAGTCATATAAATCTTGAGCATAAAAAAACATGATATTTGTTGATATTCTTAATGTTGCTGATTCATGTAAAATGTGTATAGATGCTACGAATATTACATGCTTATTCTCATAAAACGCATGTCACCTTATATGTCAATATATTATATGCTTGTCATTTTAAATTACATAAGGAGAATAATCTTGTTCTAGGCTCATGCTCTCACTTTCTTTATTCATGAATTTATCTTAAACATTTACCTTCAACTCTCACACATCCCTTAGTGCACAATCCAATAGATGTGAGTATGCTAAATTCAAAAACATTGCTTGTTTATTGAACTACAATGAAAAGGAGAGATAATTTGTTATTCTCTCGTATGATTTCTGCAGCATATGCTATGTTCTTCATGATAAATTTTTTCTTAACATATGAAATATTGAAGGTATAATGCTTAATCGAACTGATAGCATAAAATTTTTCATAAAATCGTATGCCTTGAACATGTATTCTTGCTCATGTTGATCCATAATAAATATCATGCTCTCATGATCTTGATAGTAATAGCAAAATATAATCTTTTTTATCAAATGCATAGGTGATGATATGTTATATATATGTATTTGACACTATGTGTGATGATTTTAGCAAATTGATGCTCAAACTGATTTATGCTATTGCACATTTCAGTATTGTTTGTCTTATATAGAGTGTTGACCTCGTTTATCAATGTCAACACCTTTACCCTTATATGCTGTGATTTGTTTGGTTGAGGTATGTGTCAGCACCTTGCCTATGTTAACATATCATCTTTAACATATTCCTTCTCGAACTGATATCATAATCATTTCTTCCACATTGATTGATATCAGGGTCATTATTTTTACCAACATGATCTTTTTGCATATCTTTTTGAATTTCCTTGAACGTAAATGTTTGTGCAAGAATGATCACACCCTTGGTGCATCACTCCCATTCTCATTATTAAATATTATATTTTTATATGAATATGCATGCGTATGTTACATGTTTGAACAATGATAGATTTTTTTTAAAGATAATTTTTCCATCAAGAAGATAACACTGAACATGATAAAAATCTTATGATTGATTCTATTTTGGTATCATATTCAAATTTTTACTCGTAAAACCTATAGTATAATGACGGCTTAATATCTGATTATTTCACGGATAAAATTCTTTCAATAAAACCTTTTTTGGGGTGAAATTCTAGTAGACCTGCTATGACTATAGTTTTTCATTTCAAACTATGATTCCAAATGACTTTAATCTTAACATTGATATATCATGAGCAACGTATATCTCGATTGATAACAAGGAATCATCCCTAGCTCTCAAATGCATGTTTTAAAATGATTGATTCTCTTCTTTCAATTAATTCTTTTTTTCAAAAGGAGAAATCAAGACAGAAGGCAATTTTAACTCATGAACCATTTGTTATATTTGTTGTCTTGATTGGATGATTAATTGTCTTAGGAAGTTAACAAAATTTCTTATTCTAATTTCAAACATCCTATATGTTAGAAGTCATAACAAAATCCTAATACCAATATATCTTATGCATGGTCAAAAAGAAATTATGTTTTAAGCAAATGATACTCAATTTGGTTTGAAATTTCCCTGTCATAGCAAAATTATTTTGGTCTAATACATGCCTATTTGAACTTTTTATGTTTAAAAGAAAGAGAATCATACTCTTTTCTAGATTTGTAGGCATGTTCAAATACGTTTAATGATCTTCACAGAAAGGGCAACAACTCTTCTATAAAGGGGGATATACCTTTTTCTCAAAAGGATTATATTTTTTTGGTATCAGACACCTCACAACGATTGGTATCATGTGTTTATTTCGGCATATTTCTTTTTGTATCAGACAAGCATATCCTATATCACTTAGGGGAATAACATAGAAAATAGTTGATAATTTCTGATATGCCTTGTATGCCTATCTTGCTTGCATATTATATGTTGCATCTTTTTCCATGCTCGTTTAATCATTACCCTCTCAATGGAAATGATATGTTAAAGGAAGATACAAATATATGATTGGGCCAACCTTTTTGAAACTCTTTGACATACTCCATAACCAATGAAAAACATCTTAAAAATCCTTATGATGCTCATTTAATTGTTTTTATAAGAGGGAGCAAATCCTTCAAATCGTTTATCTTTGCAAAACTACAAGGATTGTCTTGCACTCTTTTAAAAAAAATTTCAAACTGTGACTTTGCTTCATTTTCATTTGACCTTGATTGCCTAAACTTATTAATGCCTACTTTTTATCGCAACTCAAGGAATGAAGATTTCATATTGCTTCAAAAGAAAAAAAAATTCTTTTGGACACCCTAGTGCTTTTTAATGAAATTCTTTTATTTAGGGGGAGAAATCTTGTTAAAAAAGGGAAAGTCCCAGTCTTTTCAAAGGGAGAGAAAATAATTTTTTTGAACCAAATATTTTTTTAGCAGAGATATATTTCAAGGGGAGAAAACCTTGGTTTTGGACCACCTTTTCAGGGGGAGTATTCTTACAAAATCTTTTTTACATAATTCTTGATATCTATCAATCTTTTTTTTATTCCTTAAGGATGAGATCACTCTTATGCTCTAATTCATATACATGTTCTTCTTTGAAACTCCTCATGTTCTCTGATACATCTTGTTTAGTTCTGATGCACTTTCTTTAAAAAAAAGTTTATTTTTTTTTATTCTCCTTGTGCTGCATGTCTTATATTTTTATACATATTTTGTTGCTCTAAATCAAAGAGGGAGATAATCTCTTAAAGATTTTGTTTGGGGAGAAAGGTTGAGTGTTTCTGCATATTACTTGTTATGTGCATATCCTTTCTCTCTTACCTTTTTGCTATGACAAAGGGGGAGAATGGTTGATTGATTTGCATAATTGATTTGCACATATTACTTGCATTTGCATAATTGATTTGCACATCACTTGCATAATTGGTATCTTAGAGTTTTATTTCCATATCTTTTATACCCTTACAAATCAGTGGTTGTCATAATCAAATAGGGGGAAGATTGTTAGCCTAAAGGCTTTTCCAATCAAGCCTTATTTTAATTTTGATTAGAACAATACATTGATTTGTTGTGTTCTTGTATGTGAGAAAATATTTTTAGGTATTAACCAAGCAAATTTATAGCAAAAATTTGAGCATTAAGGTTTAACCCCAAGCATAGCCAATGTCAATGGTTTAATGGATCAGCCTCTTATATTGAGCATAGAAGCTCAAAAGAATGCAGGTAGGAGAGAACAAGATTCTTGCTCGAGAATCAAAATGAAGAACCCGAAGCTTATGGGAATTATCAATTTGAGATAGAAAATTAAAGGATGGAATAGCTACAGTTGTTTGAGAAGAAGAAAGAGCAGCTGATAGATGGAGATGATGTATAGCAGTGGAAGACCGACTGAAAGGTGAAGCAGAATTTTCATAGAAGAAACATGAGGCTCTTCTACAAATTCAAGAAGAACTGGAGATCCAAGGCAAAGAGTCAAAAAGACCCTCATCAAAATCATTCTTAGAGAAGATTAGGGATGACCAAGTCTTTAAGCACAAAGAGATTGAGTTTGAAGAAGTTTGAAGATCACGGGAATAATTAGTCCAAAGCAAAAATATTGAAGATCAATGAAGATTTATGTTTGGAAGCTTTGGAGGATGCTTAGCAAAAATGGGAGTTCGAGTCTGTGTCTAAGAAGATTGGATATAATCCAAAAGTCTAGGAAAGATTTGAAGATCAATGAAGATTGGAGATGACGTTTTTGGAATATTTTAGCCTAACGGAGATCATAGTTTAAATCCTAGAAGACCAAAAGATCAAGTAAATATTCCATGGAGTTCAAAGAAGATTTTGAGAAGAATGGGAAGTTGACATACCCTCAATATTTGGATCATAACTTTTTCAATGCAAGGTTTTCTGAAGTGAAACCAGGTTCATTGGAAAGAATACTTCTGGGCCTTCAATTTTCATAAAAAAGTTTCCCCATTTGGATTTAAGATTAAGAAATATGATGATTTGAAGTTTGAGAAGTGGTTCAGCAATTTTCAAGATGAAAAACAAAGAGAACTTCTTTTTCTAGTAAAAAAAGGTCGACCTTTCTCTATAATAGTTCGAACTTTATTTTCTGAGCCTTTTCTCTCTCCTCGATCCTTTGAAAAGGTCAATCTATTCTCAACAAGCTCAACATTTTCCCTTTGCTCAACAAAAAGTTCGATCCTTTCATCAAAAAGTTTGCACTTTTCGTTTCCAGTATTGACATACCTTCGATATTTTGGCCATTACATTTTTCACACAAGCAATTTTAAAGTGATTATTGAACCATTAGAAAGAGGACTTCAAGGGCTACAACCTGTATATAGAATTTTTCTAATTTGGAGTTCGGACGAAGGAGTTATGATTGTTCGAAGATTACGAAGTGTTCTGAAAATCCCAAGTTTAAATCCACTAAAACGTTTCAGCTCATGGAGATAGGAGTTGAATCATTTCATTTTTTTTATCAAACCCAACTCTCGGGAAGCCAAAGGTTCCAACTCACCAAGCTATGGTTTCGACTCGTGCGGTAGAACAAAAGAAAAAGTTTTGAAACATTGTGAAAAGGTTTTGACCCCTTTTGAAAAGTTTCGGCTCACTGGAGATAGGGGCGAATCTTCTGTGTTATAGTGTTCAAAGCCAAACCTTCTAGAGCCCAATGGTTTCGACTCCTCAATAAAGGTTTCAACTCTCAACCCAAACGTTCCAGCTCATCAACAAAGGTTTCGACACCTTTCGCACTAGTTTAAATCCTGAAGTTAACAACGGTTATTTTCAGAGTATTAATTGCTCTATTAAATGCTCCAACTGCTGCAACATTCTTCTTCAACGTTCTCATTTATGAAGCCTATTTAAGAAGAGCTTTTAAAATTGAAAATGGTAGTTGAAACAAGTGCAAACAATAATTTAATTCTTACATTCAACCTTCATTTTACCATTTCATTACTCAAGCTTTAAATTTTTATTCTTTGAGCTTTTTGCCTTCGTTCTTCAAACAGACTTGTAATTTTCTCTTCTCTATTTATTGAATTGATTCTAAAATCATTTGAGAGAAAGAGATGACTTTGTAGTGAGGATTTTATTGTAAATCTACTCAATTGAAGGAGGACACTACTATATGAGAAAAACCGGGGCTGTTCAAGATTCTTTTGAAGAATCACTCATGCATAGAGTACGAGTCCGGAATCAACTCATTCAAAGTCCGGAAGCGATCCCGCAAAGCTTCTAGGCTTGGAGGTGCTCCTGCAAAGACCCTTGGTTTAGAAGACACCCAGTAAAACTTCTGTATAAGGTTTGGAGGTGCTCCGGCAAAGCGTCTAGGTCTAGAAGTGTTCCTACAAAGCATCCTAGTTTAGAATATATCCAGCAAATCTTCTGTACAATGTTTGGAGTGCACCAGTAAGCACTTCCCCATAGTGGAAACTCAAGTGTTGCTTAAAAGAGTGGACGTAGGCCGGGATTTGGCCGAACCACTATACGTCTTGGTTTTGTGATTTGCATTCCCTTTTCTCTTTGTCTCTTTATTTCTTGCATCTTAATTTTATTTATTCCTCTGTTTATTAATTAATTCTTCGTGTTAGAATTATGTTTTAAAAGAGAATTAAAAAGTGTTTAAAGTTGATTAATTTCAGTTAGCAACATATTCACCCCCCCCCCCCCCCCTCTCTAGGTTGCCTTCTTTCGGACCAACATTAATGTATTCCAGAAAGGGATGAGAGCTTCTCTCTCCAATTTTTCCCATGTGGGAAGAAATTCAAATGTCGCATGGAAGAGAAAAAATGTGAGGGATTTGGTGGGCGATGAAAGAAGAAGCAATGAGAATGGGAAATCGATCATTTACTCAGGGGTAAATGTTAGAGCTAGGTCTGTGGCGTCCAGCGAAACCAGTGAAGGAGGTCAGCATTGTTAGAAGGACTCTGGGAGAACGAAAGAAGGAGGGAGTAGGAGCTGCAATCTCACTATTTTCGTCGACAATTTGTCGGAACAAATACACTATCAATCGTTCGAGAGAATTTTCCAACAATGCGATTTTGTAATGGAAGCACATATTCCACGAAAAATGAGGTGAAAAATAAACACCAAATTCGGTTTTGTTCGATTCATCAACGAAGTAGCAGTGCTCGAGGCCATAAGCAAATTTAATGGTGTGTGGTGCTTAGATAGAAGGATAGGATCACAGTGATGAAGACCCATTTCGACATGCTAAAAAGGTGGGGACGAGGCAAAGAACAACAATATGAGGAGGAGGTTTGAAAGCCAAACCACCAGTCTTCGCTACCACCCTTGTAGAACAACCACAACCTGGCCTACACTCCTAACACATTGATAAGAAAGCTACAGCACTTGAAGTAGATGAATCATGGATCAAATATTGCAAGGTAGGCATTCTAAACACTGAGACTAATTTACTTGATCTCGAGTGGGCCATTGGTGAGATCGGTATCCCACCCCCAACTTTAAGCCCATTTGAGGTCCCAAAGTTCTTATCTAGTTCAAAATGATGGAGGACAAAGCTTGCTTTGAGCAAACCAATAGAGCTCTCAAAGAAAGATGGTTTGACATGATATATGAGTGGACATACAGGGAATCAAACAACTGTAGGAAAACATGCCTATCCTTTGTGGGTGTTCCTTTACACACGTGGTGCAAGAGCACCTTCAGTACTCTTGGTGATTTATGGGGCACCACAACCTCTGTCGACCTTAGAACCAGCAACAGGGATGATCTAGATGTTGGACATGTCCAAATCTACACAGTGTTTAAAGGTTCCGTAAATCAGCCATGTGAAGTCACGGTGGGGAATGCCATATACCCCATTCTATGCATGTAAGAAAACTTTTCTTTTTAGGAAATCCACCATGGATACACAACCAAGCCCTCATCCACCTTTGGGCAGCACCAAGCTAGAGATCTGTTGGAGTTGGCCAATCACAGCTAGGTAACTAAATCTGAGCTTTTGGTACACAACCAATAGCATGTCAATTACATGACCAGCTATGTGGTCGAACCTTGCTTCCACTAGGTCCAAGACATGCCTTCATATCTTAGGCTGAGAAACCAACATACGAGGAGGCATTGCAGTGTGCAACATGTAGGGTCAGGGAGAAACACACTGAGAAGGTAACTACAAAAAGTAAAGAAAAGGGACATGTAATTGAGGTACAGTTGAGTATGGAAGCTTGTCTTCCAAATGGCCAAAGAGTAGATGTTTATGACGAGTCATCCAAGGTGTTGGGTCAAACAAAAGGTTATATAAAGGCTGGTGCAGAACAGACTGAGGGCTGGAAGGCTGATGCAATAGAGGCAAAACAGTTTGAGGACTGCATAGAGGATACAGATGAGGCAGATTATGGCAGAGGTCTTTGTCTTTCTTTGCACAAAAATGGCAAAGAATGTGCTGTGGAATGTAAGATGACAACAAGACGTACTAAATCAAAGCCTAAATTGAAGCTAAAGTCAACCAAGGAGAAGAGGTCGTTGAAAGCCAAACTAAGGAAGGCCAAAGGCAAAGTACTAGCTGAAGATGAAAATAAGGCCATAGAAAATAGTGATATCCAGGCATCTGTATCCTCATCTAACATTATGAATAGGAACCATATCCTAAGGAATGAGGCTGAACAGGTCATTGAGGCTAGGAAGATTAATTATGGGTGTTGGCCCAAGAGTTATTCAATCAAGATCCTTTTGTTGTTTTGACTTATTACAACACATTGATATTGTATTTACTAATATTTGAGTTGTATTAGTAAGTTATTT